>NW_025561303.1:0-55756 GCF_020424385.1 Procambarus clarkii | reverse complement strand
TCGATCCCAGGCGCCGGCGAGAAACAATGGGCAGAGTTTCTTTCACCCTATGCCCGTTACCTAGCAGTAAAATAGGTACCTGGGTGTTAGTCAGCTGTCACGGGCTGCTTCCTGGTGGTGGAGGCCTGGTCGAGGACCGGGCCGCGGGGACACTAAAAAGCCCCGAAATCATCTCAAGATAACCTCAAGATAACCATCCTGTCAGGATGGCGACGCCCTTGGAGGGAAGGGTGGGGGGAGGGGGTTGACGGAGGGGATGGGGTTGACGGAGGGCAGGGAATAGAACTATCAGGAGAAATCGCCAAATCACTACGACTATATAGCACTTGGAAGGGATCAGGATAAGGATTTGGGATGGGACGGGGTGAAGAAATGGTGCCCCCAACCACTTGGACGGTCGGGGATTGAACGCCGACCTGCATGAAGCGAGACCGTCGCTCTTCCGTCCAGCCCAAGTGGTTGGGCAGGGGAAGGGGGAGATGAAGGGAAATGGTAGGGCAAGATGTGAGAGGTGTGAGAGCAGGAAGGGAGTGATGGAGGGAGGGAGAGAGTGATGGAGGGAGGGAGGGGTAAGGGAGGGAGGGAATTATCAGGGAAAAGCGCCAAGCCATTACGACTATATAAAACTGGGAAGGGGTCAGGATAAGGATTTGGGATGGGACGGGGGAAGAGGAATGGTACCCAACCACTTGGACGGTCGGGGATTGAACGCCGACCTGCATGAAGCGGAACCATCGCTCTACCGTCCAGCCCATATTGCGTTTAAGGAGGTGGTGAAGTTGGAAGGGTTAAGGTGATGGAGGAAAATAGAAAAAAATTGGTTGAGGGAGGTTACGATGGAAGGAAAGGAAAGGGGAAGAATCAATTCGTGTTGTGAGAGCGCTGGCCGGTCTCCACAGTGTTCCCGTGACTGCCAGTGACCTCCACCCACCAGGAGTCCAACAGGTAAGTTTGGGCCGGGTTACTGAGTTTGGCGGCCCTGGGGTGCGCCGGCAACCCGTTCTCGCAAATTTAATAAGTCAATATTGACTTATTAAATATGTGCATAGGTGACATACTTAACATAATAGATACCCTTAAAAAGATTCATAGAAAACACCGACCTTACCTAACCTACTTAGTATGTTAAGATAAGCATCTTATTGCTTCGTAATTACAATTATTACCTAACCTATAATAGGTATAGGTTAAGTAATAATTGTAATTACGAAGCAATATAATGCTTATCTTAAGATACTAACAAGGTTAGGTAAGGTCGGTGTTTTCTATGAATCTTTTTAAGGGTATCTATTATGGTTAGTATATCACCTATGCACGTAGTTAATAAGTCAATATTGACTTATTAAATTTGCGAGAACGGGTTGGCGCCGGAGAGGGTGTCCGCGGCCCCCTTAACCTGAGGAAGGCCTTGAAGATCCACAGACCAGGACATCTCTATCTCTGTCGCTTTGATACCTGGTTGCAAAGATCCCATCTTATCGGTTTAATGGTGGGATTGTGAGAAGAATACTTACATAGTACTTGGAAGGAATATGAGGACAAGGAGCTGGGATTAGACGGAGGGAACTGTAATCAACCTCTTGGACCATCGGGTATCGAACACCGACCTACAAGAAGCGAGACCGTCGCTTTACCGACCAGTTCATCTTGTTGTGTTCAAGAGCAGTTACCTTCTGCCTTGCAGAAAAAAATGAAATACATTAAGACATTCTTTTTACTTACAGCAGACAAGAAATTTGTAATTTGCGCTGTAACCGCCAAGACTTCAATAACTCTCACAATTGTATTCCGAGAGAGATATAACACGTTGCATTTGGAAATACTTCATTGACAACGGGCAATTTTATTCCTTTTTCTCTACAGCAGGCGAAGAGAAGCTTATAGTGCAAGGTAAGGAAGGCTTCATCTTCCTTGAGAAAAAATAAGAGGAGAGGTACAGGTGAAGAGAAATTTGTAGAAATATGAAATATCATGTGAGTTATGATAGCAGGCGGACTATCCTTGTTGACATGTTGGTGTGACTGGAGGCTAAACTTGACACCTCCTTGACGACGTGGCTGACAAATGTTTGCAATGTTTTCAAGAACATTTCAGCTCAATGTGGATGTTTTTAGAGTGCATGTATGTACTCTCCGTCACTCATGTGCATAGATTGCTCTTCCTCTTTGAAGGGTACGATTTTAGGGAAGATAATGCATTTTGCATGAGCGTTTGCTGGTCCACCTTTTATCTTGTTAGCCGCGAGGGAGGGAGGCGACGGAACACGTGAAGGTAGGGTAGGGAAGAGTAGGGAAGGGTAGGGTAGCTGGGTTGCTAGTTTCAGAAATGTGTAAGACACTCAACTCTAGACACAAACGATGAGAGACTTTATATAGTGTATGTGTGTGTGTGTGTGTGTGTGTGTGTGTGTGTGTGTTGTGTGTGTGTGTGTGTGTGTGTGTGTGTGTGTGTGTGTGTGTGTGTGTATTTACTATTTGTGTCTGCAGAATCGAGTTATTAGATCTTGGACTCCGCCTTCCAAACCCAGCAATTTTTCCTCTATTGTGTCTACTACATATATTTCTCTCTAAGACACGCACATTCACACATCCCCAGGAAGCAGCCTGTAGCAGCTGTCAAATCACAGGTTACCTGTTTACTGCTAGGTGAACAGGGTCATCAGGGTGAAAACTCAGACCATTTGAACAGACACGACCAGAGGTGAACAACAGACACCACCAGGACTGCAATCAGGCTATCCATATATATCATTATATAATATATGATCAAAACGACGAAATAAAACAAATTAAATATTCCAAATTCCCAAATGTGTATTCATTCTACCACTAATTACCCAACTGTAACAAATTACCAGCTGCTAGGAAACTACCCACAAATCACCCAACCACAGACAGGTGCAACCAAAGCTGTTTCACAAAGACTGCTCGGCCCTTCTAGGACAAACTTCTATGAAATAAATACCAATCAAATAAATGACTTTGAAAAAACCTATAATTTATAACATCAGTCCGCTTGGAAGCATGAAGGTGCTATATACATAATGAACGAGAAATATTACCCACAATGCATCATTTGTCGCCAACGGACTTTCCCGCCTTGAAACAAAGGAATTTTAAATTAAGGAGCACCAACCGTTATCCGCCTCTCTCTCCCCCTCTCTCTCTCTCTCTCTCTCTCTCTCTCTCTCTCTCTCTCAAGCACATTGTTTTTGCTTTGTATCTTTCATCTTTAACTTTGAGATGATATTCTCAGTTGCCACAGCTGTTGAATTATTTACGGTAAGCTCGACACTATTGACCCGACTCTCTCACTGTACTCACTTTTGTCCCCTCACATTCTCACTTCTCTCACTAGTGTCCCCTCACACTCTCACCCCACTCACTCTCCCTTTCCCTCGCCCCTCAATTATCTCTCCTCTCACTCATCCCTTAATTGTCTCCCCTTTACCTCACCCTACTCAGTTGTCTCCCCTCACCCCATTCCATCGTTTTCCCTCGCTAACAACCACAAACCAACAACCCACAAACTTAAACCAACAACCCACAAACTTAAACCAACAACCCACAACCATAAACCAACAACACAACCATAAACCAACAACACAACCATAAACCAACAACACAACCATAAACCAACAACACACAACCATAAACCAACAACACAACCATAAACCAACAACACACAACCATAAACCAACAACCCACAATCATAAACCAACAACCAACAACCATAAACCAACAACCCACAATCATAAACCAACAACCAACAACCCACAATCATAAACCAACAACCATAAACCAACAACCCACAACCCTAAACCAACAACCAACAACCCTAAACCAACAACCCACAATCATAAACCAACAACCCACAATCATAAACCAACAACCATAAACCAACAACCCACAACCCTAAACCAACAACCAACAACCATAAACCAACAACCCACAACCCTAAACCAACAACCAACAACCCTAAACCAACAACCAACAACCATAAACCAACAACCCACAACCATAAACCAACAACCAACAACCCTAAACCAACAACCAACAACCATAAACCAACAACCCACAACCCTAAACCAACAACCAACAACCATAAACCAACAACCAACAACCATAAACCAACAACCCACAATCATAAACCAACAACCCACAACCATAAACCAACAACCAACAACCATAAACCAACAACCCACAACCCTAAACCAACAACCCACAATCATAAACCAACAACCCACAATCATAAACCAACAACCCACAACCATAAACCAACAACCAACAACCATAAACCAACAACCCACAATCATAAACCAACAACCCACAACCATAAACCAACAACCAACAACCATAAACCAACAACCCACAACCCTAAACCAACAACCCACAATCATAAACCAACAACCCACAATCATAAACCAACAACCAACAACCATAAACCAACAACCCACAACCCTAAACCAACAACCCACAACCCTAAACCAACAACCCACAATCATAAACCAACAACCCACAATCATAAACCAACAACCAACAACCATAAACCAACAACCCACAACCCTAAACCAACAATCCACAACCATCAACCAAAAACCCACAACCCTAAACCAACAATCCACAACCATCAACCAACAACCCACAACCATAACCCAACAACCCACATTAAATTACCACATTTAAGCTCACGTGCCTATATATTTACACAAACATTTCATGAATAGTGTTTAAACATTCGTAAATTTTTCACATTTATAAAAATAACAATAATAATTTTTAGTATAGAAAGCAGTTGATATGTTTTACAATTTCCCCTCTGCCAGCTCAGCCACGACCAGGATTCGTAATGTATTTACTCGATCCTTTGCGAAACCTGTATATCTTTTCTTAATCAAGGCGGCTTTGTTTACATTTAATAAACAGTTTACGAGCTTGGAAACCTCACAACCCGAGGTTATTATTGTTATAAACAACCTCGTATTGCTTCCGAGATCATCAAATGTATAATTTGAATAACTTTAATTTGAATTAAACTAATATGTTTTATTTTAATTTTATTAAGTAAACAGCATCGTTATGATTGAAATTGAAATAAGTTGATTGAGGTATAAATATATGCAAAGGGATGAGGTAGCTCAAGCTATTCTCACCCTCATTCAGCACAACGTGTTCATATATATATATATATATATATATATATATATATATATATATATATATATATATATATATATATATATATATATATATATATATATATATATATACACACACATCGCAATCAACATGTTACCAGACGTACACACAATCACTTTTATGACTAGGTGCACAGACAATTGGCAATAGATATTCAGACAATTCAACAAAGTTACAGTCTTGGTGCAAAATTCATATTCCAGAATTTCATCAATCTTTCCGTTGTGACACATCCAGGCTATTTGTTCAGGAACAGTCCTTATCGCAGCGTTTTAATCAACGGGCCATCAAGAACATAATGGGTGAGGGTGTGAGACCTTTACAAATCACATAGTTTCCATTTGGTGTCATTATCGTTAACATCTATTTCATATTTCCAGTAATATTTGTACCCAAGCCTGAGCCGCGTGTGTACAGAGTCAATACAAGAATTTATCCTTTTACCATAAGTGAAGTGTTGCATGGTTTGGCTCACATATAGTGTTGCGTGGTTTGACTCACATATAGTGTTGCATGGTTTGACTCACCTGTAGTGTTGCATGGTTTGACTCACATGAAGTGTTGCATGGTTTGACTCACATGTAGTGTTGCATTGTGTGAATCACATGTAGTGTTGCATGGTTTGACTCACATGTAGTGTTGCATGGTTTGACTCACCTGTAGTGTTGCATGGTTTGACTCACATGAAGTGTTGCATGGTTTGACTCACGTGTAGTGTTGCAAAGGGTTGACTTCCCTCATACATTATACCTCTCCTCGCCTACTTCTGCTTGCGCCTCACTATTTCTTAATTTGCTTCTTATTTCTCTCATTATCAAAACACAGTCAATGTCAACTTGTGGTTTTGATGTGACGCGTTTGGCCACGTCATCCACAACTTGGTTGAACAGTATTCCAACATGAGACGGAATCCACATGAATTTCACTCTGTGATCTTTCATTTGTATCTCATTTATCCTTTCCTTTCAATCCTCAACTATGGAGATGAAGATTGAATTTCACCTGTTTAAGAAAATCAAGTGCTGCTCAGCTATCAACAAATACCAAAGCATCTTTTTCGCCTTCACGAACTTCCTCCACACCAGCCAGAATGGCCTGCAGTTCAGCTCGTTTGGATGTATATAATTACTAAGTCGAAATACAATTATCTAACCCACAGTTCCAAACTCAGTATATTCCCTTATTAGGACACCACACCCTGCTATCCTCCGCCACCGACCCGTCACAATATACATGTAAACTGTTGCCTCTTGGTAACCCAGATATCATGCTACCATTACACACACCGTAACTGTCCCGGTTCACGCTGAATCTTTTTCACCTTGAGGAGTACAGATTCTACTTCTATTTTCTGTACTTTCCAGGGTACCGTCTCTCTAACCTCTACCCTTCCCCCAACTCTCTCTCCGTCCACTTCACCCCCCCTATATCTCCCCCACACCCCCCTATATCTCCCCCACACCCCCCTATATCTCCCCCACACCCCCCCTATATCTCCCCCACACCCCCCTATATCTCCCCCACACCCCCACCTGGGGACACACCACCCGCTACAATTAGCGCACTATTAGCAAGGTGTCGGACCAACAAACTCGCGCAAATCTCGGTTTTAAGAAACTCATTAGCGGCGAACTAACAGATTTGCGCAGGAGACTTTTCAACGCTCTTCGTCCCGAGTCACCGAGCGCCCCCGGGGAGGTCGAGCGAACGCCAGTGACATCGCTCGGAAGGTCGCAGCAGAGAAAATGCTCCCGGGCCGATGTCTTGGCAATTTCTATGAAAGCAATTTTCGCCATTTTTATTGTGGACCGTGAAAGTGTCACTTTCGCGTCAGGACTGAGGGCCCTTGATAGTGTCACCTTCGCGTCAGGGGGGGAGGACCCCCCCTCCCCCCCTGGAAGTCACCATCATCTCAGGCCTAAGTGGTCCCCCTTGAAGCGTCAGCATCACGTGGCACTGTCGGCATGGTGCCACCACCACCACCACCCAACAGGGGGTCAGATCCCATAAAAGGTGCCAGAGTCCCAGCCACTCACAGGCTTCCTGGCTCCCCGCTCCACTGAATTCCTTGATTGAAAAAAAATATTGAATGTAATCTGACAAATGTGGCAGCATCGACGAAATATACTTGACACCCGGAGACAAAAAAAATATACGGTGTCAATATGTATATGTATATGTATGTATATGTGAGTATAATATATATATATATATATATATATATATATATATATATATATATATATATATATATATATATATATATATATATATATATATATATATATGTCGTACCTAGTAGCCAGAACGCACTTCTCAGCCTACTATGCAAGGCCCGATTTGCCTAATAAGCCTAGTTTTCATGAATTAATGTTTTTTCGACTACCTAACCTAACCTAACCTAACGTTTTCGGCTACCTAACCAAACCTAACCTATAAAGATAGGTTAGGTTAGGTTAGGTAGGGTTGGTTAGGTTCGGTCACATATCTACGTTAATTTTAACTCTAATGAAAAAATATTTCCCTCATACATAATGAAATGGGTAGCTTTATCATTTCATAAGAAACAAATTCAAAAAAATTATAATTTCATGAAAACTTGGCTTATTAGGCAAATCAGGCCTTGCATAGTAGGCTGAGAAGTGCGTTCTGGCTACTAGGTACGACATATATATATATATATATATATATATATATATATATATATATATATATATATATATATATATATATATATATATATATATATATATATATATATATATATTTTTTTTTTTTTTTTTTATATGGAAGGGAGTACCACCTCTGGCTGGAAGAAGGGGGACCCATAGCCTCGGAGGAAACCACACATAACGCATTGGAGGGAATGTGGGTCCCCTCCAATACAGTTTCTGTGTGCTTTTCTCCTACCACCCCCTTCCCTTATATATATATATATATATATATATATATATATATATATATATATATATATATATATATATATATATATATATATATATATATATTCTCATATATACATATGAGAACATAAGAATGAAAGTAACTACAGAAGGTCTATTGGCCCATATTTTCTCTTGCTGCTTCATTGTTGGTTCGCGGTCTTCACGTGGGTAGAATATAGCTGTGTGTTACTTGGCTGTTGATTGCTGGTGTTGACTTTTTGATGTGTAGTGCTTCGCTGATGTCGAGTCTCCTTCTATCACTGTATCTATCGATGATTTCGTGTTGCTTCTTCAGATTTCTCTGGTGATGGTCTGGTTGTGATAGATAATATGTTCCTTGATGGAGCCCTATTGTTTGTGCAACAGGGCTCCATGCACGTACGTACACAGTACGTACGTAACTCTTCCTCTGCTTTAGGAATGCCAAAATTATGCCGACCTATTTAGGAATCAAATATGTTCATGAAACTCCCCTGAAATTATCAACCCACTCTTCAAGTCATCCAGGAAAGAAAAAGTGTGTTTTATTGGGCGCGACTTATCAGGCCTCGCGAAATATTTTCACACGCTGAGCTTTGAAGCTTCGGTCTAGTCAAGCGCAGGGCCAAAATGCTTTTGCTCTTGTGACTGCAATAATGTGTCTTACACATATACGTAAAACAGTAGATCACATGCCGACAACAGCTGCGATTCGCTTGTTCGATTAAAAGCTATTTTTGAAGATCATATTAATGAGATGATACCATGTTGGCGCTCACCAATTATCCAACAGAGGCACTATAGCCAAGTGCCACTGTAATGTGATGCCCATCTGCAGATGTATCACAAGTTTGAGAGTTACTTGAAGCACTGAACGTGTTTTAACTCGTACATGCTCCAGTCGCTATGTGCAATTTCCTCCTCTGCTCCAATCGTCATATGGGACTATTTTCCCATTTAATTTCTTAAATTTGTATTTTATCCTCCTGTTGTTGGTTCCGAGGATCAACGTCCCTGCGGCCCGGTCTCTGACCACGTCTCCTGGTTGCTGGACTGGTCAACCAGGCTCTTGAACGCAGCTGCGCACAGCCTGACGTATGAATCACAGCTGCTTTTTAATGTACGGCTTTTAAATAGCCGCGTAGTTTAGGGACTAATGTTCATTCTGTTCAAAAACATAATTCGACACACCTTCCCCCTCCCGACAAGTGCTCGCCACGACGGCTAGTCGTACAGCTGGATTTTGAACAAAAGTGTGAACTTGGTTTGGTCACAGTTGGGACAGGGCACAACTGTTAAAGATAGTATGGAAGTCCCTCTAGGCTAACGACTGACCTGCCCCACGACCCAACCCACAAACACTGGCCTCACTACCTAAGGATGTGAAGGTGACTTAACACTTTCGCGCTTTCGATTAGAGATAACTCGTCACTGGTTTTTCTTACGATTCCGCATAACTGCCTACTTTTCTCGTCAATCGAAAAAATATTTCTATAAATTCCATTTTTTAACCGAAATGGATGGGGATACTTTTGTTTTGTAGAGAATTTATTTGCGATTTTTTTTGGTACCAGAATGAATATTATATCACATAAACTTCTATGAGTAAAAAAAAAAATACACAAAGTATGTTTGGGGGTGTGGCGAGCGTGTGGCAGTGGGTTCCCTTTAGCCGTTGATATATCCAACACGTGGGAAATATTTGTATGTGTTATGTATATGTCTGTGTAGGGAATTTTACTGCGATCACTGTCATACAAATTATAAAATGTTTCAACAAGTATAAACATGACAAACATCAAACGAACGAAAACAATGCGTTCGTTTCTGCCGCGAACGCATACTGAGCGACGTGGTTCTATATTTGGCGCTTCTCTTACACATGCTTTGTACAAATGTTATACAGTTCATCTTATAGAAAATTTTATTGCAAACACATTGGTATAAAAACGAAATACGTACATAGAAAAGTAGGGTCAGGAAACGTATAAATGTATAAACTTTCCAAGCATGATTGTGTTTTCGCCAGTGCGCTCGCGGCTAACTACTCTCCACTTCACACACTCTTGCGGGTGGGCAATTACCTATATTAAACATTCATATGCATATGTCCGTGTAGAGAATTTTATTGCAATTCCAATGATACCAAAATTAGCGATGTAGGACAACTGTAGGCTTCGCAACCATTAAGAGAGTGGAAACATTTTGTTGCTGTTTGGCGCTCTCGGCGAGTGATCTGCATAGTTTTTTATTTGGTGTTGATACTCCTTATGCTTGGGCGGCATTTTATAGGTATGCTCTTATAGACAATTTCATTGCGAACACAGTGATACCAAATTTAAATACGTGCGCCTTCAATTATTGTCAGGACAGTCAAAAGAGTGTACACTTTTTCGGTCTTACCACATAGGCGCGCGAAGTGCCGAAAGCATCTGGGGTATTTTTTTTTTTTGAGCGCCGAGAGCGCGAAAGTGTTAAGAGTCGTCCCTGTTGTGTCAAACGCTGAAAGTGACCCACTGTCCCGTTTTCTAGTTAATAACATTTAGACAAAAAAGGATCATAATTTTGTGTGTTAGAGGAGAGAGGAAGCACACGTCCCTATTTTGGAGGAATGAATTGAGTCTAGTGAGTCATTACCTGTCGCGGTGGGGCGCTTACATTGGAGGTGGGGGGGGGGCACTCTTTAGAAGGGGGGGCTATGGGGGGCTAGGAGGGGGCGAGGACGGGGAGGGGGGAGGGTGTGATGCCAGTTTTTTTTTTAAAGGAGAGAGTTCGAGATGGAGGGGGAAAACCAGGGAAGATTAAGCAAGGGGTTTGGGGGAAGGGCCGAGGAGCTGAGGGTTATATTAGATTATAATTCGCGGGGGTCTGAGAAAGTTTGTAGGGAAAATGCAGGTTTGTATCAGGAGAGGGGTGAAAGGGGTGAGGGGGGGGGGATATCAGGAAGGATATCAAGATGAAGGGGATAAGGATGACGGGAAGGGCTCAGGTAGGATATCAGGATGACGAGAAGGGCTCAGGAAGTTATATCGACGGTACATGGTACGAGAAAACGAATAAAAAAGAGTAAATATAAAACGTAACAAAAAAATTTTGAGACACACGAATTGAGATTTGAAGAGACCAGTTTAAGTAGTAACTTTCGGCCGGGCACCCGCGCAGGCGTAGGTGCCAAGGGGGTGCCAGTGTACCCCGTAGCACAAAGGTGGAATACCCATCCAGGAGCCGCCTGATTATACATTATTCACTGCCTCTTCGGACTTCATTTCCGTACCCATTTGTTACCTAAACGAGTCTAAGCCAGCCAAATGGCTTCTGCTCTGCCTGACTGGACGCCCCAGAGGGAGGCGCACTACATCAAGGCCAGCTCTCTCTGTCTGCCTCACAACCTGAGCGCCGCCACGAAAGGAAAGTAATGAGTTGACCAGACCACACACTAGAAGGTGAAGGGACGACGACGACGTTTCGGTCCGTCCTGGACCATTCTCAAGTCGATTGTGAGAATGACTTGAGAATGGTCCAGGACGGACCGAAACGTCGTCGTCCCTTCACCTTCTAGTGTGTGGTCTGGTCAACATACTTTAGCCACGTTATTGTGACTCAACGCCTGCCCTTGCTTCTTACAGGGTAGGAGTTCGATCCCCCGAATGGTCGAAGTCATTGGGCATTATTCCTTCCCTCCGTCCTCATGTCCCTTCCAAGTGCTATACAGTCAAAGTGACTTATTAGCGTTTTGTCCTCATAATTACCTTTCCTCACCGTGTCCTTGGAGCGATGCCGTGATTGTGAGCCATAACTGATACCTGGAGTATACCTGCAGCGGGGTATGAGAGTTCTTTACGGGCTATTCATGCCCGTGCTCTTGGGGTGGCTTAATCTTCGTCAATCAATCATCGAGAGTTGTTCTACTTCCCCAAGCCCGCTGGGGAAGATTGTTCTACTTTCTACTTACTACTTAGTACTACTTACTACTTAATTCTACTTCTACTTACTACCCCAAGCCTGTTCTACTTCCCCAAGCATAGCCTGGCCCCATAGCTGGGGCCAGGCTATGGCATCTGAACAAATCCACAAGGGCCGTGACGAGGATTCGAACCTGCGTCCGGGAGCATCCCAGACACTGCCTTAATCGACTGAGCTACGTTAAAGGCTGAGGTTAAAAGGGTTGAAACCGAAGTTCTACTGAACTTACTGGATCCCGTAGCCTCCAGTAAGGATCCATATATATGGCATCTGATAACTGATCAAAAAGGCTGTTGGTTGCAGCAAACCTTCATCCCCCTCCCCACCCGGGGATGGGGGTGGGGGGGGGGGGAATATATATGCTATTAGTACCAACTGCTTTATTGCACTGCTTGTTGCCGGAATAAAAAAAAAGACTTTTTATTATCTCTAATTCATATTTCTTTGTCTATTTTCCTTTTTTTTTTAAGGATGGTGGCTTGTGCCCGGCGCCTCGATCGCTGCCTCATTTGTGAAGACTTTCTCAAACACCTTAATTAAAACTTCACACATTTCCTATTCCGGCTTAACTATTTTGTTTGCTTTCATCGTTTTTTTTTCGGGGGGGGGGATCTTGTCCTTTCCTGTTTGCTCTTTTGCAGACTTGAAGAAGACATTTGTTTCTTGTTTCCACTTTTCCATCATTTCTCTAAAGAACCGAAATCGTTGAGCTATCTTCACAGGAAGGGTGGGACGGGTTGTTGAGGGACGGGTGGACGGGTTGTGGGACGGGTGGGACGGGTTGTGGGACGGGTTGTTGTAGGAAGGGTGGAGGTGGGCGATGAAATGGGAATCAAGGAGAATAAAGGGACAGACGGAACAAGGGTAGTGGAGGTGGGATGGGGCTACTAAGTGGAGGGGACGGGAAGGGATGAAGCTGAGGGAGAGGGAAAAGGAAGGGGATAGGGCTAGAGGATGGATGTGGAGTTATGGCTCCTCTAGACACCTCATAGCTAGGGGCTATGAGGTGGAGATGCGCTGAAGTGAGCCATGAGGTGGCCTTGAAGTGGATAGGGAGTGGATGGGAATAAGAGGACGCAGCTAGAGGGTAAAAGAGTAACGGAAGGGGAGGCTAGAGGCTAGGCGGCAGAAGATGGACCTAGGGGGATGGAGAGTATAGAGGGGCAGAGCTAATGAGGTACTTGTTATATTAGTTATAGTTAGTTACTAGTTATACTAGTTAGTACTAATTATACTAGTTACACACCGTTAGTTATATGATTTATGATATCGTTAACTAACGATATCGTTAATCCAATCATGTAGAGAAAATAGCGTTACCAGCAGTAACGAACAAACAACGCAACCGTCAATAAACAACTGTTCAGAGTGCAGCCTCAATTTTTAGCTGTGACAAAGAGACTTTTTTGTTTACATAATACACGGCGGCTGTTAGATCAAAGCTAATTATGTCGGCGCCGGTGTGCTGAAGTGACTCTTTTATCACCGGCTTTTGTCATTAGTAAACTATATTTGTCATCGTCATCACTGGGGAAATAATACAGGTGTTGCGAATGAACAGAAAAGCTTGGCCCTCATATGCAAAATAGCTTTTAGTAAATTAAATCATTACGAAACATTTTGCAAATGACACAAATCTTCGAGTCAACGGACACATCTTATTACAGGGTCTTATTAACTATTACATTACAGCTTATTATTATAATTAGTCATTATGTATACACCTGTGGTGTTCAACAGAACACAACAATCTCCAATGTTCATTACTTCAGACAGAAATAACCAATCAATATCACGAGACATTTCCCGGTTTTCGACGTAGGTTCGAATCCTCATCACGGCCCTTGTGGACTTGTTCATTTCCCGGCAGGTCTTTGGTTGCACTACACAGCCTGGGGGAGAGAGAGAGAGAGAGAGAGAGAGAGAGAGAGAGAGAGAGAGAGAGAGAGAGAGAGAGAGAGAGAGAGAGAGAGAGAGAGAGAGAGAGAGAGAGAGAGAGAGGGAGGAGGGGGGGGGGGGGGGGGGACCGGAGGGACGTTCCTACACACCATCAAGCACTAGTAGCTAAGGGCAATCAGGTAACAACAAAACTCTACACACAATTTTTTTTTTATTTAATGCAATGTTGCACCAATGAAAGGAAATTATTTATGCATTACACTATTGATGCCACACTAATGCATGGGACATTTTATCCCCATTGAACGATTATACACCACTCAACACACTATATATACAACGAGTGTACATTCAACACACTATGTATTCCTACAGTGTACAATCAGGTGTGTATAGCATACTCACTGTATACCCCCCCATTGTACACTCAACTTACTATATATACCCCATTATCACTTATGTAACTACACCAATATTAGTGTAATTACACCCCCCCCCACAGTGCAACTACATAATGGCCTTATTACAACGTTAATGAGACACAGGCTGTAACGTAATCTACATGTAATCATGATTTCAGCTACATGTAATCGATGATCAATAATTAAGCTACCAGTTCACATTATCAATGATACATAAGTTACACGTTATCGGTAATACACAATTAAGCTACACGTTATCGGTAATACACAATTAAGCTACACGTTATCGGTAATACACAATTAAGCTACACGTTATCGGTAATACACAATTAAGCTACACGTTATCGGTAATACACAATTAAGCTACACGTAATCGGTAATACACAATTAAGCTACACGTTATCGGTAATACACAATTAAGCTACACGTTATCGGTAATACACAATTAAGCTACACGTTATCGGTAATACATAATTAAGCTACACTTTACATGTATCAAATTAACCAGTTCATGACAGAGGGATACCCCCTCCCCCCCCTCACCATAATACCGTGTACGCCTGGCTGAGTGGACACCATAGTCACGGGGTTGCTGACCTAACAATACCAGGGACCATGAGTTCGAATCCCAGGTGTCAGTGGTGTTTAAAACGTTCAGTATAAGCAAGTTTCCGGTTCATAACGATGTGTAACCGGTTTCTGGAAGGCACACAACTGGTTCACACATATTCAGCCAATTGAAGCAGAGATTCATTCTCGTCTCTCTCTCTCTCTCTCTGTAAATTTAAAGGGGACACATAACTGTAAATAAATAGATTTGTAAATATTTACAGTTGTTCGTTGTAAATAATAACAGTTATCGGGTACAAGAAGCCTGTGCTTAGGCTTATCAAAGTCCCCGATAAGTCCCTAGGCCTACTACTCTCCCCGGGTGCAACCCACAACAGGAGGCTGGATCAAAAAGCCGAAGCTCAACCCCCGCAAGCACAACTAGGTGAGAAGAACAGTTGCCTAACTCCCAGGCATCTATTTACTACTAGGTGAACAGATATATCAGGTGCAAGGAAACGAGCCCAACCGTTTGGCCTGCCTGGAAAATGAACCCGCGTCCTCGACTGTCAGTCGAGGACGTAGACCACTCTGCTACTTCCTTAAGTCCATCTTTGAAACACATCCTCTTCAAGTCCACTCTGCCATACAACTTCCTCTTCCATTTCTGCAACACAACGGTCTCTTAAGTCCACTCTGCCATACAACTTCCTCTTCCATTTCTGCAACACAACGGTCTCTTAAGTCCACCTCTGCAACACAAGACCCTCTCAAGTCCATCTATGCAACACAACACCCTCTCAAGTCCATCTATGCAACACAACACCCTCTCAAGTCCATCTCTGCAACACAAGACCCTCTCAAGTCCATCTATGCAACACAACACCCTCTCAAGTCCACCTCTACAACACAACACCCTCTCAAGTCCATCTCTGCAACACAACATCCTCTCAAGTCCATCTATGCAACACAACACCCTCTCAAGTCCATCTCTGCAACTGAACACCCTCTTAAGTCCATCTCTGCAACAGAACACCCTCTCAAGTCCATCCCAGCAACACAACACCCTCTCAAGTCCATCTCTGCAACACAACACCCTCTCAAGTCCATCTCTGCAACAGAACACCCTCTCAAGTCCATCCCAGCAACACAACACCCTCTCAAGTCCATTTCTACAGCACTCCAGCGGTTCCACGCGAATCGCCATCAAAAAAGAATTATGAATCCATTCGGTATTAATATTTCTATGAATTGTTAAAGATGATGAACACGATTTCCTGCAGCAGAGTTGCAGCGAGTTTTTGCGATGCAACAAAAATCATTTAGAATATGACAAATGCATTAATGGAAGGAGGGAATGTGTGGTGAATGATGGGGGGGCTCACTTAAGCCGCTTCCACTGTGATCTGTTTGGTATATGTCTGCATGATAGTGTGATCTGTTTGGTATCTGTCTGCATGGTAGTGTGATCTGTTTGGTATCTGTCTGCACGGTAGTGTGATCTGTTTGGTATCTGTCTGCATGGTAGTGTGATCTGTTTGGTATCTGTCTGCATGGTAGTGTGATCTGTTTGGTATCTGTCTGCATGGTAGTGTGATCTGTTTGGTATCTGTCTGCACGGTAGTGTGATCTGTTTGGTATCTGTCTGCATGGTAGTGTGATCTGTTTGGTATCTGTCTGCATGGTAGTGTGATCTGTTTGGTATCTGTCTGCATGGTAGTGTGATCTGTTTGGTATCTGTCTGCATGGTAGTGTGATCTGTTTGGTATCTGTCTGCATGGTAGTGTGATCTGTTTGGTATCTGTCTGCATGGTAGTGTGATCTGTTTGGTATCTGTCTGCATGGTAGTGTGATCTGTTTGGTATCTGTCTGCATGGTAGTGTGATCTGTTTGGTATCTGTCTGCACGGTAGTGTGATCTGTTTGGTATCTGTCTGCATGGTAGTGTGATCTGTTTGGTTTCTGTCTGCACGGTAGTGTGATCTGTTTGGTATCTGTCTGCATGGTAGTGTGATCTGTTTGGTATCTGTCTGCATGGTAGTGTGATCTGTTTGGTATCTGTCTGCACGGTAGTGTGATCTGTTTGGTATCTGTCTGCATGGTAGTGTGATCTGTTTGGTATCTGTCTGCATGGTAGTGTGATCTGTTTGGTATCTGTCTGCATGGTAGTGTGATCTGTTTGGTTCCTGTCTGCATGGTAGTGTGATCTGTTTGGTATCTGTCTGCGAGGAGGCCTGATCGACGACCGGGCCGCGGGGACGCTAAGCCCCGGAAGCACCTCAAGGTATGGTACTGAGATCTGTTTGGTTTCTGTCTGCATGGTAGTGTGGTCTGTTTGGTATCTGTCTGCACGGTAGTGTGGTCTGTTTGGTTCCTGTCTGCACGGTAGTGTGATCTGTTTGGTTCCTGTCTGCACGGTAGTGTGATCTGTTTGGTTCCTGTCTACATGGTAGTGTGATCTGTTTTGTTTCAGTCTGCACGGTACTGTGATCTGTTTGGTGTATCCATGCATGCATGGTTCCTCTCAGTAACCATGAGAAACCTGCCTGATCTCTCATGGTACCGAGACCCATCCGCCTGTAGTACTTATGGTAACTATGTGATCGAAGGTACCAATATGCAGTGATGGACTACCAGTAAGTCACATTTTGCACTATTAATTGTAGAAGAGTCCAGGAATAAAGCTAAAACCCAACCTTAAATATTCCTAGGCCTAGTATAGCACACATATGTACTATATTTGGCCTCAGATAGTATGTTTTAGGGCTAGGATTCGTAGGATTAGGTTAGGTCTTATATTTATGCTGCTATTGAAAAAGTTTCCAAGTTGTCCAGATTCAGTAATGCAAGAGTCCACGTTCTGGTGGTCCGTAACTAGGAACTTTCCACCAAATAGCTATTCTATACAAGTACTTTCATTTTAGGAAGCTGGACTGGGTACTGACTGTGGTCCCACACTGTCGGGAAGTAAGGCTACTCTCCACCCAACCATACCGGAGTGTTTGGGTACTTACCTCATACCTGCTGGTGCAACTCTCACATACCTGTGAAGGAGAAGAAAACCTTTAATTTTGGGGAAAAATGTTCGACATATCATTCAGCATGTAGGCTTAAAGGCGACGAGTCACAATAACGTGGCTAAAGTATGTGGACCAGACCACACACACACAGTTTCAAATGTACATATGATGGAGCATAACAGGCTCGGGATCCTGTACATGAGTTGATTGGTGATTGAGAGGCGGGATGTAAGAGCCAAAGCTCAACCTTAGCAAGCACAATTAAGTGAAAGCACACCTTAGTTTCCCGCTATTATAACAAAGCAAAGTACATCACTACAGGGTCAAGATAAGATATGAATACGTTACCTAGAATAGGTTAGATTAGGTGCGCTTAAAGAGTATAGTGATGACGTAGAGGAGCAGATGAACTTCCTCAAGTTTTTAGACCCTACTCCTGACAAAGGCACTCGAAATAAGTGTATGAAGGTCGAGGCACTCCACCACCTCTGTTATTTTCCCCAACAAGGCCGTAGGAGCGACAGACAAGCTGCACTCTGCTCGGCCGGATTTTATCCATGTATGCAAATAGCCTAAGCCAAATATTTTACCATGGTGCATTTCCAAATGGCTTTTTTTTGTTTGTTATTTCCCGACTGAATTTATTTCTTTTTGATTTTGTTCATCTACCCCTTTCTTATTGCAAATGTTACTGCTGGTACTGCTTTTGTTGGTGATGCTTTTGTTGGGGGTGGTGGTGATGCTTTTGTTGGGGGTGGTGGTGATGCTTTTGTTGGCGGTGGTGGTGATGCTTTTGTTGGCGGTGGTGGTGATGCTTTTGTTGGTGGTGGTGGTGATGCTTTTGTTGGTGGTGGTGGTGATGCTTTTGTTGGCGGTGGTGGTGATGCTTTTGTTGGCGGTGGTGGTGATGCTTTTGTTGGTGGTGGTGGTGATGCTTTTGTTGGCGGTGGTGGTGATGCTTTTGTTGCCGGTGGTGGTGATGCTTTTGTTGGCGGTGGTGGTGATGCTTTTGTTGGCGGTGGTGGTGATGCTTTTGTTGGCGGTGGTGGTGATGCTTTTGTTGGTGGTGGTGGTGGTGCTTTTGTTGGGGGTGGTGGTGGTGCTTTTGTTGGTGGTGGTGGTGATGCTTTTGTTGGCGGTGGTGGTGATGCTTTTGTTGGCGGTGGTGGTGATGCTTTTGTTGGCGGTGGTGGTGATGCTTTTGTTGGCGGTGGTGGTGATGCTTTTGTTGGCGGTGGTGGTGATGCTTTTGTTGGTGGTGGTGGTGGTGCTTTTGTTGGGGGTGGTGGTGGTGCTTTTGTTGGCGGTGGTGGTGATGCTTTTGTTGGCGGTGGTGGTGATGCTTTTGTTGGTGGTGGTGGTGGTGCTTTTGTTGGCGGTGGTGGTGGTGCTTTTGTTGGGGGTGGTGGTGGTGCTTTTGTTGGTGGTGGTGGTGCTTTTGTTGGGGGTGGTGGTGCTTTTGTTGGTGGTGGTGGTGGTGCTTTTGTTGGGGGTGGTGGTGCTTTTGTTGGGGGTGGTGGTGGTGCTTTTGTTGGCGGTGGTGGTGATGCTTTTGTTGGTGGTGGTGATGCTTTTGTTGTTGGCGGTGGTGATGCTTTTGTTGTTGGCGGTGGTGGTGCTTTTGTTGGTGGTGGTAGTGATGCTTTTGTTGGCGGTGGTGGTGGTGCTTTTGTTGGCGGTGGTGATGCTTTTGTTGGGGGTGGTGGTGGTGATGCTTTTGTTGGCGGTGGTGGTGGTGCTTTTGTTGGTGGTGGTAGTGATGCTTTTGTTGGCGGTGGTGGTGATGCTTTTGTTGGCGGTGGTGGTGATGCTTTTGTTGGGGGTGGTGGTGCTTTTGTTGGCGGTGGTGGTGATGCTTTTGTTGGTGGTGGTGATGCTTTTGTTGTTGGCGGTGGTGGTGCTTTTGTTGGCGGTGGTGGTGCTTTTGTTGGTGGTGGTAGTGATGCTTTTGTTGGGGGTGGTGATGCTTTTGTTGGGGGTGGTGGTGCTTTTGTTGGCGGTGGTGGTGATGCTTTTGTTGGTGGTGGTGGTGCTTTTGTTGGCGGTGGTGGTGATGCTTTTGTTGGGGGTGGTGGTGCTTTTGTTGTTGGCGGTGGTGGTGATGCTTTTGTTGGGGGTGGTGGTGCTTTTGTTGGCGGTGGTGGTGATGCTTTTGTTGGGGGTGGTGGTGGTGATGCTTTTGTTGGGGGTGGTGGTGCTTTTGTTGGCGGTGGTGGTGATGCTTTTGTTGGGGGTGGTGGTGCTTTTGTTGGCGGTGGTGGTGATGCTTTTGTTGGGGGTGGTGGTGCTTTTGTTGGTGGTGGTGGTGATGCTTTTGTTGTTGGCGGTGGTGGTGATGCTTTTGTTGGGGGTGGTGGTGCTTTTGTTGGCGGTGGTGGTGATGCTTTTGTTGTTGGCGGTGGTGGTGATGCTTTTGTTGGCGGTGGTGGTGCTTTTGTTGGCGGTGGTGGTGCTTTTGTTGGTGGTCTTGATGCTTTTGTTGGGGTGGTGGTGCTTTTGTTGGTGGTGGTGATGCTTTTGTTGGCGGTGGTGGTGCTTTTGTTGGTGGTGGTGATGCTTTTGTTGGGGGTGGTGGTGCTTTTGTTGGGGTGGTGGTGCTTTTGTTGGGGTGGTGGTGCTTTTGTTGGGGGTGGTGTTGAGCTCATTTCTCATTTATATATATATATATATATATATATATATATATATATATATATAAACATGGAAATTTCATTTACTTGCACCATCTGAGCCTGGAACTCACCACCACCGGAGTGGGAGGCAGGAACTCTACCGACCTGACTGCGAATACCCACAATAAAAGAGGATCCCAGAGATACCACTGGTATCCAACTGGAACTGTCAACACCTCTCCTGTGTTATCATTTCAGTCTGGAGGCCTCAGGTGATCCACGTGCCAATAATAACAATTGCAAAACACAATGAAACTGAAAAAAAACATTTAATTCACTTACAGAGAGAGAGAGAGAGAGAGAGAGAGAGAGAGAGAGAGAGAGAGAGAGAGAGAGAGAGAGAGAGAGAGAGAGAGAGAGAGAGAGAGAGAGAGAGAGAGAGAGAGATTATCCACAGTCAGCATTCATCAAGAATTTACCCTACTCCTTACGAAACCTGTACATCTTTCAACGATCATAATGGCTTTGTTTACATTTGTTAAACAGTCTACGGGCTTGGAAACTTCACACCCCCTATGTTGTTATTGTTGTAAACAACCTCGAATTGCTTCAGAGCTCATAAACTATCGAATATATGTAAACAAAGCCATGATTATGGAAAGATGTACAAGCTTCGTGAGTGGCTGTGTAAATGCTTGACGAATCCCTGCCAGAATTTCACTCTTCCCTCTCCTCTGCCATTGGCCCAAAACACACATCAGGAATTTGCAGAATTCATCCTCTTGTGACTCACAAATCTCTTCAGCATTTGAAATCAAAACTGCAGGGACATATTCCTCGTGTGTGTGTGTGTGTGTGTGTGTGTGTGTGTGTGTGTGTGTGCGTGTGTGTGTGTGTGTGTGTGTGTGTGTGTGTGTGTGTGTGTGTGTGTGTGTGTGTGTGTGTGTGTGTGTGTGTGTTTATGAATATGAAAGAAAAGGGTTCGAGACCAATGATTCTAGCACGATTCTTCTTCATATTTCTTCCTTTGTTATGGGAGTGTGATGCCTTTCCTGGAGGTGTCCAACATGGTGTTTATAACAATGTTGCCTTCCTTCCCGCCTACCCTACTGACCTTCCTAGCAGCCTGCCTACCTTCTTAGCAGCCTGCCTACCTTCTTAGCAGCCTGCCTACCTTCTTAGCAGCCTGCCTACCTTCTTAGCAGCCTGCCTACCTTCTTAGCAGCCTGCCTACCTTCTTAGCAGCCTGCCTACCTTCCTAGTAGCCTGCCTACCTTCCTAGTAGCCTCCCTACCCTCATAGTAGCCTGCCTACCTTCCTAGTAGCCTGCCTACCTTCCTAGTTGCCTCCCTACCCTCACAACAGCTTACCTAACCTACTACCAGCATGCCTACCCACATAGCATCCTAGCTAACTATGTCTTTTCCCATGCCACCCGCTACTCAAGAACGGCTCTCTGTCTTTATAAGCCTCTATATATTCCTTGTTCCAGCTTCTACTTTCACCCCCTTTCTGTATCGACCAGCACCCCCACTCCCCCTTCCTTCTCTACACACCAAATAGCCTACAACTTTCCCCCCTCAATTGTACCTTTCTCCCGCTGGACCTTCTCTCTATCCTCCTCTTTTCTTCCCCATGTCAATCCATCCTAGCGGATTATTTCCCCCCCCCCCTGTTTCTCTCCTGAACGGGGGGTGGGGGTGGTTGCTGACCCTCTCCCCTTACAACAGCCACTTGAGCGCTGTCAGAGTGTCGAGCCAAGCCAACTCTCCCCTCACCCATGGGAGTACACGGGAGGGGAGGCAATGTGATAAAGGAGAGAGAGAGAGAGAGAGAGAGAGAGAGAGAGAGAGAGAGAGAGAGAGAGAGAGAGAGAGAGAGAGAGAGAGAGAGAGAGAGAGACAGAGGACTGGCTGGTAGAAGAGCAAGATACGCGAGGGGGGGAGGGAGATGACAGGACCAGACAGAATAGGGCACAGGGAAAGAAAGGGGAAACAAAGGAGAGAGGATACTTGTGAGGGACCTGTAGAAGGGGAAACACTACCTGTAGGGGACCTGGGCTACACGTGTTACATAATAATGGATCCCATGACGATAACGAGATGTATACCCGCACTATGGGTGATTTATACGGTTGCTATGGCGACGGAGGTATCACCGAGCGACTTTCAATTATCTTAGAAATACCGGTAAGTCTTGAAGTCTTAGAACAATTGTCAAAAGAACAAATCCACAAGGGCCGTGACGAGGTTTCGAACCTGCGTCCGGGAGCATCCCAGACACTGCCTTAATCGACTGAGCTACGACAGGGTAAAATGCTCCCGGACGCAGATTCGAATCCTCGTCACGGCCCTTGTGGATTTGTTCATTTGATGCATCGCGTTAGTGTGATCTCTGTGTGTGATGAATTGTCAAAACTCGTCAATCATTTGCGGGAACACGAAGCCTGTACATCTTTACTTAATCATGACGGCTTTGTTTAAATACATAAAACAGTTTGTGAGCACCGAAGCACTACGAAGTTGTTTATAACAATAATAACTATTGGGTTGTGAAGTTCCAAAGCTCGAAAAAAAAGTTTAATGAATGTAAACACAGCCGCCATGACAGAGACAAGATGCACAGGCTTCATAAGTGGACACGTAAATCCTTGACGAATCCTGCCACCTGGTGTATAGCAATTAGTCCGTTTTCGGGGAATTCAGACTCCCGCCACAACCGGATTAATTCGGTTACCATGACAACACGGGGGTAATTATATTTATACCAATCAATAATAACATGTTTAACCGGCGTTATTAATGTTTATTTAACTTCGTAAGTGTTTATTCAGCGACATTACTAATTGTATGTTTAACGTTGGTTACAATAATTGACTTACTATCATAATATTTATTCAATGTCGCTTTAATTTTCCCAAAAGTTATTGTTTGCTTTACCTTGTGTAATCAATAAGCTGAATATCAATTCCATTTTGATATTGTATAATTATATTTTCACATTGCATAGTGTATAATTCCATTTTTATAGTGTATAGAATATAATTCAATTCAGGATTCATCAAGAATTTACCCTACTACTTACGAAACCTGTACATCTTTCAACGATCATAGTGGCTTTGTTTACATTTGTTAAACAGTCTACGGGCTTGGAAACTTCACACCCCTATGTTGTTATTGCTATACTGTCTGTCATTATATATGCCCAGCGTGCCTAGAACTTACAATATAGCACTGTGTTGCCAGTAGATCACGGTCTATAAAAATAGATATAAGAATAGAAGAGCTATATAAGAATAGACCACGGTCTATTCAGCCAAAGCTGCCATATTTAATCCGTTAATAATGCAACGTTTTAGACAAAATGAAAGACTGCAACACTGAGGCTTTGAGTGCACTGGCCTCGATGGGTTAGGTGGGTTGCTTGGGTTACTCTCTTTCTGGTTAGGCAAAACAGTCATGTTTTTTACGGAGTGGCAGATCATTAAAACGGGCGAGACTGCATAGCTCTTGGAAGGGATTTGAGAGTAGGATAAGAGCTGGAACAAGAGTACAGGATAAGAGCTGGAACAAGAGTACAGGATAAGAGCTGGAACAAGAGTACAGGATAAGGAAGGAAGGAACTGTCAGGATAAAGCGCCAAGTCATTACGACTATATAGCACTTGGAAGGGATCAGGATAAGGATTTGGGATGGAACAGGGGGGTAAAGGAATGGTACCCAACCACTTTGGACGGTCAGGGATTGAACGCCGACCTGCATGACGCAAGACCGTCGCTCTACCGTCCAGCCCAAGCCGTTGAGGAGCAAATCTCGTCTTAAACAAACACTCAGACAACAACAAAGCACTCAGGAGAGTGCGAAAGACTTGGTGTAAATTCCTTACACAAATTTCACAAATATAAAAGTGTGAGTTTTCATCCTATGTTATTATGTCTGTGAGAACACATTACCATTACTTATCAAGGCAGGATAAATATGAGATATATGGACAAGATCTGGGATATAGGGACAAGATAAGACCTGGGATATAGTGGATAGGATTATCCCTGGGATAAGGCAGGATAGGCGCTGGAAAAGAGGGCAGGACAGGAACTGTAGCCTAGTCCCAAACCTGCACACAGAAATAACATCACTTGAGACCAGGAGGCATGGCAGGATGTGCAGAATACCCCCGTTGAAAAGCAGAGGTGCAACAGGTACTCTGAGAGAGAACTATCAACATCAGAGGTCCGAGACTGTTCAACACGCTTCCACTACACATAAGGGGCATAACTGGCCGATCCCTCACAGTGTTCAAGAGAGAACTGGATAAGCACCTCCAAAGGATACCTGATCAACCAGGCTGTGACTCATACGTCAAGCTGCGAGCAGCCGCGTCCAACAGCCTAGTTGATCAGTCCAGCAACCAGGAGGCCTGGTCGACGACCGGGCCGCGGGGACACTAAGCCCCAGAAGCACCTCAAGGTAACCTCAAGGTAGTTCAAAATACAGTGTTTGAATTCTTTAGGAAAGAATAAAACATTGAAGCAGAATATAAGAGAAGCAACCCAATACAAACAGACACAAACAGGCATAAACACACACACACACAAACCTTCAGACAAATACACACAGACATGAACTCATACACAAAAACATTAAGACAAACACAGGCACACACACACAGACAAAAAACAAAATGCTCCCACAGCCATATAAACAGACAGGTTGGCTGTACACCACAGGACATTTACTTTCTCTAATATGCAATAAACGACAATTTGTTTCATTTTAAAACAATTATTCCAATGCCAGCTGAATATTTACTACACAAGGGCCTCGTAACTTAACGTACAGTCCAATATAATTATATTCTCAATAGTGTCTTTTTATTTTTCGGCCACACGAGCCTATAGGCCTCGACCCAGGCACTATAGGCCTCGACCCAGGCACTATAGGCCTCGACCCAGGCACTATAGGCATCGACCCGGGCACTATAGGCCTCGACCCGGGCACTATAGTGCCTCGACCCGGGCACTATAGGCCTCGCCCGAGGCACTATAGGCCTCGACCCGGGCACTATAGGCCTCGACCGAGGCACTATAGGCCTCGACCCAGGCACTATAGGCCTCGACCAAGGCACTATAGGCCTCGACCAAGGCACTATAGGCCTCGACCGAGGCACCAAGGTGGCCGCCACCACCCCAGAGGGACACCAAGGTGGTTGCCAACCCACGTTCAGCCCCCATCAAACAAATTAGGCGAGGGTCTGCATCAGTCTTAATTAGTTCATTAGCCGGCAATGTATTATACATTTTTCCCCCCATGCTGGTTTTATTTCAACGCAGATCACCCGTGTGGTGTCTATAGCTGGCCGAGTACCTAGCCACCTGTGTGCCTATCCGGCCGAGTACCTAGCCACCTGTGTGCCTATCCGGCCGAGTACCTAGCCACCTGTGTGCCTATCCGGCCGAGTACCTAGCCACCTGTGTGCCTATCCGGCCGAGTAACTAACTCTAGCCAATTGATTAGCTATGAGTTATGTCATAATAATATGACGTCACGTGCTTGTTAGGCTTTACCCGGTGTGTAGGGTAGTGTGTGTGCTTACCTATGGTGTATTCACCTAGTTGTGCTTGCGGAGGTTGAGCTCTGGCTCTTTCGACCCGCCTCTCAACTTTCAATCAACTCTTTTTTTTCCCGTCTTCACACACACACACCCAGGAAGCAGCCGGTACCAGTTGACTACCTCCCAGGTATCTATTTACTGCTACGTGAACAGGCGCATCAGGGTGAAATAAACTCGGCCCATTTGTTTCCGCCATCGCCGGGGATCGATCCCCCGGTCCCTAGGATTGCCCTGCCACTGTCTGCAGGGGACGCAGACACTGTCTGCGTCCCCTGCAGACAGTGGCCCCTGCAGACAGTGGCCCCTGCAGACAGTGGCCCCTGCAGACAGTGGCCCCTGCAGACAGTGGCTCCTGCAGACAGTGGCCCCTGCAGACAAGAGTCCCCTGCAGACAGTGGCCCCTGCAGACAGTGGCCCCTGCAGACAAGAGTCCCCTGCAGACAGTGGCCCCTGCAGACAAGAGTCCCCTGCAGACAGTGGCCCCTGCAGACAGTGGCCCCTGCAGACAGTGGCCCCTGCAGACAGTGGCCCCTGCAGACAGTGGCCCCTGCAGACAGTGGCCCCTGCAGACAAGAGTCCCCTGCAGACAGTGGCCCCTGCAGACAAGAGTCCCCTGCAGACAGTGGCCCCTGCAGACAGTGGCCCCTGCAGACAGTGGCCCCTGCAGACAGTGGCCCCTGCAGACAGTGGCTCGTCTCTCCCGCCAGTTCGGAAATGGCACAATATGAGACGAGTATAAAACAAAAATAAAAAATACAATAATGACTACTCAACACTGTGATTCAACTCACATGGTTTTTGTATAATTATTCTTTTTTTATTTCCCGGTATTTGCCTTCGGGGAGTGGCCCAATTATAACCCCATGTTTACTTGCCCGACAGCCGTAATTGGTCAAATTTAACGATGCTGGGAACCAATTATAATTTCAGGATCAAATGTTTGGCTTCCGTCAGACGACAGTAGGAGGAGGTGGAACCCGACACACACACACACACACAAACACACACAGGGGGGCCTTATAGGGGCCTCGTAGCCTGGTGGATAGCGCGCAGGATTCGTAATTCTGTGGCGCGGGTTCGATTCCCGCACGAGGCAGAAACAAATGGGCAAAGTTTCTTTCACCCTGAATGCCCCTGTTACCTAGTAGTAAATAGGTACCTGGGAGTTTGTCAGCTGTCACGGGCTGCTTCCTGGGGTGTGTGTGTGTGGTGTGGAGGAAAAAAAAAAAAAAAAAAAAAGTAGTTAGTAAACAGTTGATTGACAGTTGAGAGGCGGGCCGAAAGAGCAAAGCTCAACCCCCGTAAAAACACAACTAGTAAACACACACACACACACACACACACACACACACACACACACACACACACACACACACACACACACACACACACACACACAGCTATTATAGCAGGAGGATAATCATGCTGTCTGCTCCTACAGCCACTTACAACCATGCTGAATGCTGTCTGCCTTTTGCCCTACTTCCAGCTCTGTAATTACTCTTACGAACCTAGTAATTACCGGCTTCTCACAGATAGTGTAAGTTGAATATATACATCCCTTCTCAGTATGTCAGGTATAATTTGTATGATATATATATATATATATATATATATATATATATATATATATATATATATATATATATATATATGAATGGCTGCTATAGTGTGTTTTATACATGTTCATATAAGGATTATGGTGTATGTGGCAGTATTGTATATTGTATTCCATTGTATGAGAGAGATCATGAAATGACGTTTGGATATGTGGCCAAGAATATTTCGCGTCTATTTCGTGTGAGGAAGGAGGAGTCGGGTGAGGTAGTGGCGACCAGTTGGCGTAGTTTGGAGAACGATATTATGTTTCGTAGTGAACTCTATATTAGGGTTAATATCATTCTAGAATGTGTATAATATTATAGTCGTATGATTATATATATGTTTGGGAGTGGTTACTTCCGTATGTTGTGGGTTAGTTAAGGGTTTATGTCTGACGTTTGGTAACTGTGTGTGTGTGTGTGTGTGTGTGTGTGTGTGTGTGTGTGTGTGTGTGTGTGTGTGTGTGTGTGTGTGTGTGTGTGTGTGTGCGTGTGTGTGCGTGTGTGTGTGTGTGTGTGTGTGTGTGGTGTGTGTGTGTACTCACCTAGTTGTGTTTGCGGGGGTTGAGCTCTGGCTCTTTGGTCCCGCCTCTCAACCGTCAATCAACAGGTGTACAGATTCCTGAGCCTATCGGGCTCTGTCATATCTACACTTGAAACTGTGTATGGAGTCAGCCTCCACCACATCACCCCCTAATGCATTCCATTTGTCAACCACTCTGACATTAAAAAAGTTCTTTCTAATATCTCTGTGGCTCATTTGGGCACTCAGTTTCCACCTGTGTCCCCTAGTGCGTGTGCCCCTTGTGTTAAATAGACTGTCTTTATCTACCCTATCAATTCCCTTGTGTGTGTGTGTGTGTGTGTGTGTGTGTGTGTGTGTGTGTGTGTGTGTGTGTGTGTGTGTGTGTGTGTGTGTGTGTGTACTCACCTAGTTGTGCTTGCGGGGGTTGAGCTCTGGCTCTTTGGTCCCGCCTCTCAACCGTCAATCAACAGGTGTACAGATTCCTGAGCCTATCGGGCTCTGTCATATCTACACTTGAAACTGTGTATGGAGTCTGCCTCCCACCACATCACCCCCTAATGCATTCCATTTGTCAACCACTCTGACACTAAAAAAGTTCTTTCTAATATCTCTGTGGCTCATTTGGGCACTCAGTTTCCACCTGTGTCCCCTAGTGCGTGTGCCCCTTGTGTTAAATAGACTGTCTTTATCTACCCTATCAATTCCCTTGTGTGTGTGTGTGTGTGTGTGTGTGTGTGTGTGTGTGTGTGTGTGTGTGTGTGTGTGTGTGTGTGTGTGTGTGTGTACTCACCTAGTTGTGCTTGCGGGGGTTGAGCTCTGGCTCTTTGGTCCCGCCTCTCAACCGTCAATCAACAGGTGTACAGGTTCCTGAGCCTATTGGGCTCTATCATATCTACACTTGAAACTGTGTATGGAGTCTGCCATAGTCAGCCTGTGTGTGTGTGTGTGTGTGTGTGTGTGTGGTGTGTGTGTGTGTGTGTGTGTGTGTGTGTGTGTGCGCGTGCAGGCGGAGCCTCTCAGACGAGGCCTGCTGTTGGAACAGGAAGTCGTTGTAGTCCATTTTTGTTTTTTTGCTCAATTGTTTGATAAAAATCTGAGTGGAGAAGCTACCATAACAAGGCATTCAGTGAACCATTCAGGATGTTGTTGGTGCTTGGTGGGGCCAGGAAGACCACATATTCTCCACAACCTCGTTAGTTTAAAATGTTCTTGCCAGGAATAACGAAGTATGCAAATCTGATCGTCCAAAGAATTGCAGAAACTTTATAAATACAGGAATATGTTGTTCCAAAACTCCCTCCCAAAACTGTGTAACAGCTCACTAAATGAGAGAAAATTATACGACATACTGCCCAGCTTTTCGCATAAAAGAAATCAGGCGAATAAAACCAAATGAACTCCAGCAAAGACTATATGACAACACCTGCTCACCAAGGATTCTTATTTAAGCAAGAGGAAGACAAGAATGGCTAAAAATGTCAAGGCTTTTCTTCCAGTTGCTTAATTTAGAACCTGTACTTGAGGTCGATCTCGAACCCATTGTTGATGTGACGACTTATATTGAATTTTGTAACTAGCTCATCAAGATTGTACTTGCTTAGCTAAATGAATTGTGGGGTTCAGTCCCTGAGCCCATTATGTGCTTCTGTAACCCTTTCCACTACCGCCCACGAGATGGGTATGGGGTGCATAATAAATGAACTAAACTAACTCTTCTTCCAACTTTTCTCAAATACTAGATACGATACAAGCAGCGGAACCTCCACCAGAACCACATTACCACCAAGAACATTGCAAACAACAGATGCCAATCAAGTTGCAACCATGGATTTGCAACCATTAATAGCTAAAAAAAATATCTATAATCGAGTCAAACCAATTTACATTTCAATGATAAATTTTCACCATTCAGCTTCTCAAGAACAACATACCCGTAGGCCTATGCTGAGAACCTTGCTTATATAGGCCAAAATGTAGCTGACAGTACTCCTGTCAACCGTCAAAGGCAACAACTACCCTTTGTTTACCATTTACTGACGACCATATCTACGTCAGCGATATAACCCGCCGCCCTGGACGGGTGGACGAGCTGGCGGACGGATGGACGGACAGATGGACGAGTGAACGGACGGGATAGACAGACGGACAGGGGTGAGTCCGACAGGGTTGTAGCCCTCAACCCCCAGGGACCCACCAGGGACGGGAAAGGGATGGTTGAAGACGCTGCGGCGACAAGAATGGGGAAAAAAAGGTGAAAAATGTACAAAGTTGACAGAAGACTGGGGAGGAGGCGGAGCAAACTGGCCAGTAGTCCAGAACACTCTCTCCGTGGCTCTATAGTCTACACACGGCCAGAACACTCTCTCCGTGGCTCTATAGTCTACACACGGCCAGAACACTCTCTCCGTGGCTCTATAGTCTACACACGGCCAGAACACTCTCTCCGTGGCTCTATAGTCTACACACGGCCAGAACACTCTCTCCGTGGCTCTATAGTCTACACACGGCAGAACACTCTCTCCGTGGCTCTATAGTCTACACACGGCCAGAACACTCTCTCCGTGGCTCTATAGTCTACACACGGCAAGAACACTCTCTACGGAGCTCTATTTTAACATTGAGGAGTATTTTGAAGGTGGTCTCTTGGTGGGTGTCACCCTCTCTCTGCTGGTGACCGCGCTCTCCCTTCCCTTGCCCTGAGAAGTGAGGGAAGAGAGGTATAATGAGAGAAGAGAGAGAGAGAAGAGAGAGAAGAGAGAGAAGAGAGAGAAGAGAGAGAAGAGAGAGAAGAGAGGGAAGAGAGGGAAGAGAGGGAAGAGAGGGAAGAGAGGGAAGAGAGAGAAGAGAGAGAAGAGAGAGAAGAGAGAGAAGAGAGGGAAGAGAGGGAAGAGAGGGAAGAGAGAGAAGAGAGAGAAGAGAGAGAGAAGAGAGAGAGAAGAGAGAGAGAAGAGAGGGAAGAGAGGGAAGAGAGAGAAGAGAGAGAGAGAGAGAAGAAGAGAGAGAGAGAGAGAGAGAGAGAGAGAGAGAGCGAGCCGAGAGCGAGAGCAGAGAGAGAGAGAGAGAGAGAGAGAGAGAGAGAGAGAGAGAGAGAGAGAGAGAGAGAGGGGGCACAACACCAACAAGAAGGTGGCAGCCACCTCCCAGGCTTCACTTTCCCGCCCAAGTTCTCAGCAACTTTCAAGACAGGTGAGGCACACAAAGGGGTGACGGAAGGCAGGACCAGTGTGAGGAGCAGCTCCAAGAACCGCCACAAATTAAGAAGAGAGCAGAGGAGGAGGAGGAGGAGAGAGATAATACGAGAGGGACACACGAGCAACAGAAGGAATAAACAAGAAAGTGGCCAACCGCAAGATGACCGAGAATCCAAACATTCTTAAAGAAAACGGGAAGACAGTTAAGACAATTTGAAGACAGGACACAAAATGGAAAGACAGGAAAGAAAATGGAAAGACAGTTTAAGAAAATGGGAAGAAAGTAATGAGGTTACATGGGTTGCTTGGGTTGGTATGTGTCTGGTTAGGTGAAACCGTTGTATTTCTAGGGACACCCTGACCTTATTAATGGATGGGAGGTGGGTGGGGGGGACTTGGTGTGATGAGGGGAGGGGGGGGGGGGGGCGGAGATGGTGATGAGGGAGAGGGAAATGGTGATGATAAGGGAAGGGTAGAGGTAGAGGTAATGAGGGAGAGAATATGGTTAAAACGAAGGAAAATGAAGCAAGATTATGAGAGGTGATGAAGGAGGGGGGAGGGGGCCAGAAGGGGGGATAGTGATGAATTAGAGGGGGGAGAGGGAAGGAAGATGATTGTGATGAGGGGAGGAAACAGAGGAAGGGGGGGGGAATGGGGGGGGGGCATAGACAGAGAAAGGTGCCACACCCAACTCCCGCTAACCCAAAAAACACACGAGACAAAGCATAACCGAACAGCACCCGTCTTGTGCCAACCAATCATTGCAACATGGCACCTCACTGCCTCTCCCTCCTCCGTGTCAACTGGCACGCACCTAGTACCCACAACCACCACAACAAATGCCCCAATGGCGAAAAAATATGCCATGAACTACATGGCCGCGAAGGTATCTCTCTCTCTGGGGCACAAGAGCAAAAACATCTCCATGGAACACAATGTACCCTACAGAGGCAGCTTTTGAAAACGTCGCCGAATTCTCTTCTGGAAATAGAAACATGATTGTCAGAAGATGGAATACGTCCCAAAAGAGGCCTCGTAAAGCCTTCCCAGGCGATCACCCGCCCTGACAACATAGAGGTTTCCTTTACTAAAGTCAGCTCCAGCTTGAGAGGTTTCCTTGTCTCAAAGGAACTTGAGAGGTTTCCTTAGCTCATAAAAGCATCAACTTGAGAGGTTTCCTTATCTTAAATAAGCATCAACTTGAGTGGTTTCCTTAACTCAAATAAGCATCAACTTGAGAGGTTTCCTTAACTCAAATAAGCATCAACTTGAGAGGTTTCCTTAACTCAAATAAGCATCAACTTGAGAGGTTTCCTTAACTCAAATAAGCATCAACTTGAGTGGTTTCCATAGCTCAAATAAGCATCAACTTGAGTGGTTTCCTTAGCTCAAATAAGCATCAACTTGAGAGGTTTCCTTAACTCAAATAAGCATCAACTTGAGAGGTTTCCTTAACTCAATAAGCATCAACTTGAGTGGTTTCCTTAGCTCAAATAAGCATCAACTTGAGTGGTTTCCATAGCTCAAATAAGCATCAACTTGAGAGGTTTCCTTAACTCAAATAAGCATCAACTTGAGAGGTTTCCTTAACTCAAATAAGCATCAACTTGAGAGGTTTCCTTAACTCAAATAAGCATCAACTTGAGAGGTTTCCAAAACTTAATAACTTTACCAAAGTATCTTAATATAACTTACGCTATAAACTTGAGATAATGTCTTATTGGTTACCGTTTTTTAAGGCATATCATTATAGACTTGAGGGTCTATTCTTGTTTCACTTAGTTTATTATGCACCCCCATACCCATCCTGTGGGTATGGGGTGCATAATACCCATCTTGTGGGTATGGGGGGTGCATAATACCTATCTTGTGGGTATGGGGGGTGCATAATACCCATCTTGTGGGTATGGGGGGTGCATAATACCAATCTTGTGGGTATGGGGGGTGCATAATACCAATCTTGTGGGTATGGGGGGTGCATAATACCCATCTTGTGGGCCATGGGGGGAGCATAATACCAATCTTGTGGGTATGGGGGGTGCATAATACCCATCTTGTGGGTATGGGGGTGCATAATACCCATCTTGTGGGTATGGGGGGTGCATAATACCCATCTTGTGGGTATGGGGGGTGCATAATACCCATCTTGTGGGTATGGGGGGTACATAATACCCATCTTGTGGGTATGGGGGGTGCATAATACCCAACCTGTGGGGGCAGCACACATTATCATCTCAATCACTTACGAAACCTGTACATCTTTTAACAGTCATTATACGGCTTTGTTTACATTGATTCAACAGCGCTCCGGAGCACTATGAGGTTGTTTATAACAACCGTGGGTTGTTTACAAGCTCATAAACTGTTTATTAAATGTAAACAAAGCCGCCATGATTGAGGAAAGATGTACAGGTTTCGTGAGTGGTTGTGTAAATGATGACACGATCCTGCCGTCTAAGTGACATTCATTCACCATACCTGAACAAGTAGTTGCACCACTTATATTATTCATCACCTCATTATTCATCTTCTCATTAATCATCGCCCCATTACTCAACGACCTCATTACTCATCATATTTCTCCGGGCCTCATTAATCACATTACCCGTCGGCTCATTACTCATCACCTCATTACTGACCACCACATTACTTATCGCCTCATTATCTACAAAACTAAATCAAATCAATACCATAAAGTGAGGGAATCCTTCACTTTACCTATTCCACCTGGGCCATTCAACTCCACCTATTCCACCTGGGTCATTCAACTCCACCTATTCCACCTGGGCCATTCAACTCCACCTATTCACCTGGGTCATTCAACTCCACCTATTCCCCTGGGCCATTCAACTCACCTATTCCACCTGGGTCATTCAACTCCACCTATTCCACCTGGGTCATTCAACTCCACCTATTCCACCTGGGCCATTCAACTCCACCTATTCCAGCCGAGCTAGAGTTAACGAACTCTTTTAATAAAGACTAATCAATGAGCAACAGTCAATAGACTGTTCAAACTGGCTCGTTGTGTTCATTTTATCCCTCTAAACTAACTATGACTATCGCTGAAGGTGCCAAGAATTCTAAGAACGAAACAGGCGAAGAACGAGAAGCGGTACAACGGTTAAAGGGGTGGGGTGGGGGGGAGGGGGGAAAGTCTGTAGAGTCCAGGGTTCGAGTCTCCTAGAGCCGAGGGGAATGTGAGGGTGTAGTAGAGCAGTAGAGGGCGAACAAGAACAACAGCTCCACCTTCCCCTTGTCCCTGGTCCGAGAGGTTGAGACAGTGGAGGATGTGTTTTTGGTCCGTCACTCTATAGTTGAGAGCACAAGAACTGCGCACCCATTAGAGCGATAATGACGCTAGAGGTTTCCAAGCAGTGGACGAGGCCACTGCTGCAGAGGCGGCGGCGATGGCCAGGAATGGAAAGGGATGGGATAAAAGAGAGATGGAAGGGGAGGGGAAAGATAAAAGTCCATCGCCGACACAAGCAATCTAATGAGAGAGAGAGAGAGAGAGAGAGAGAGAGAGAGAGAGAGAGAGAGAGAGATGAGAGAGAGAGAGAGAGAGAGAGAGAGAGAGGAGAGAGAGACAGAGAGAGAGAGAAGAGAGCGAGACAGAGAGAGAGAGAGAGAGAGAGAGAGAGAGAGAGATAGAGAGAGAGAGAGAGAGAGAGAGAGAGAGAGAGAGAGAGAGAAGAGGAGAGAGAGAGAGAAAGAGAGCGAGCGAAGAGAGAGCGAGCGAGAGAGAGGAGAGAGAGAGAGAGAGGAGAGAGAGAAGAGAGAGCAGAGAGAGAGAGAGAGAGAGAGAGAGAGAGAGAGAGAGAGAGAGAGAGAGAGAGAGACGTGCTCTCCCCTGGATGGTCTCCTGAACAAGGTAGCAACACACGACATTTTCTTTTTGGTCCACTCTGTTATCACCTCTTTACTGAAGTACATAATTGTTCTGATGGCAGATTTGCCACTTGCCGTCTTTTAACACTAAATGACCGAAACTTTTTGGGGCATAACCCACCCTATGGCAACAGGCGGAGGGGCGTAGCCCCCCCCCCTATGGCAACAGCCAGAGGGGCGTAATTCACCCTATGGCAACAGCCAGAGGGGCGTAGGCCCCCCCCCCCTATGGCAACAGCCAGACAACTAGCACATTTCCCAGTTACAACAACGCAAACCACTTGTTGAACCATTCCTTAACATTAATTGTAGCCAACTTTTCCTATTTATTAAAAATGGAACCTATTAAATAATGTAAAACTACGATGCATATTTTCCTCATGGAAGACTTCCCAATTATATACAACCTATAACTCTCCCAGAAGAGTTAATAATGTTAAATCATTATCGCAACTCATTATAAGTTTGTCATTATACACGATCCCTCCAAAATTGAGTCGTCCAATTTTAGACTATACAATGACAATATGTAAGTGATGGTACTGATTGTCTGCTCAGTGCCACCTCGTCTGAGTGCCACAGGCGTCTGAGTGCCACCAGCGTCTCTCCAGTGCCAACCCCGTTCTTTTACGGGAGTCAACTTGCCCATTAACACATAATCAGGGCTTCAGCTCCTGTCCCCAGGCTCACCCACGTGACCCCCATTCATCAGCGAGCCGCAGCCCTCGATCCTCCGATAGTTTCCGGTCAATTTGCGCTAATTAGGCTCATTAGAAGCAATTCATTAAAGATCGACGGTTATCTGGAGTTTGTTTACGGGTTGGGTTAAAGTTGCTAGGCTATTGCAAAGGTCTGTGCCGGCCAGAGCAGGAGTTTTCAGTGGGTTGCAACGCATACGTGCAAAATGCGACGTTCTTTGTCAGAGAACAGGTTGCAAATGACCCTTCATATAGGCTAGGGCAGCTGTATAAATGGCCTGGTACCCTTCTATCACTTAGTATCTTTCGGTGATTGATGACGCCAGGCTGTTGATAAGGTCGGGCTTGCCTGAATTGATGACTAGTCAGGCTGTTGATAAGGGCGGGCTTGCCTGAATTGATGACTAGTCAGGCTGTTGATAAGGGCGGGCTTGCCTGAATTAATGACGCCAGGTTGTTGATAAGGGCGGGCTTGCCTGAATTGATGACTAGTCAGGCTGTTGATGAGGTCGGGCTTGCCTGAATTGATGACTAGTCAGGCTGTTGATGAGGTCGGGCTTGCCTGAATTGATGACTAGTCAGGCTGTTGATGAGGTCGGGCTTACGGTCTGAAGGCAAGAGGGAAGACCGAGCTAATTTCCAGTTGATTGGAGAAAGCTCTGGACTTGGAGGGCTATCCAACTGTGTTTGGAGAGTTAATTAGTTGAAGCTTTCCATTCTAGACGAGATGGGCTAAGTTTTGAGGCGGCCGCGGCGGAAGTGACTCCCAAGATTGGAGGAGTGTGATGGAGACTCCGCCTTCCTCATCTGCAAGAAGTGATTCCTTTTTCTTTGTGGGGGATTGTTGAAACCCGCACCGAGTTTGTCCATCCGAGAATGAATTGTGATTTGCATCGTTTGATTGTGCAAGAATTGTAGTAGAGAGTTTAACTTTCTATTGTAACACCAATTTACACAAACTCTTTTGTTTGGTCCTAACAGACAAAGGGCGCTGGCAAGGCCTCCAGAACACATATGGAGGGCTGGAGGATGACGTCACAGACATAGGGGAGGGGTGGCTAGTGAATGGAAGGATGTACTGTATTAATAAGGAAGGATGGAAATATCAGAGTAAAGTGCCAAGCCATTACGACCATATAGCACTTGGGGGAGGGCCAGGATAAGGATTGAGGATGGGACCGCGGGGGGGAGGAATAAAGGAATGGTGCCCAACCACTTGGACGGTCGGGGAATTGAACACCGACCTGCATGAAGCGAGACCGTCGCTCTACCGTCCATCCCAAGTGGGGCTAGTGAAGCCTCCACGCCACACATGGAAAATGAATCCTCCACTGTCCTCCCCCTCTTGCTCAAGAGAAGGATTATAGGTACGAGTCCCCTGCCTGTGTAAGGGATGGAGGGGGATTTGGTAACTAATGAAGGATGCAGAGGAACGGAACATAGGGTTCAACTTGACCGTTTTTCTGACGTTGGGAAAACCTTAGGAGAACATGCTGTACACAGTGTGTGTCAAGAGCCAGGTGTGTGATACTAAGGTACCTGGACATTTATACAGCTGCCCTAGACTATATGAAGGGTTACACAGTGTGTGTCAAGAGCCCAGTGTGTGTGATACTAAGGTACCTGGACATTTATACAGCTGCCCTAGACTATAATGAAGGGTTACACAGTGTGTGTCAAGAGCCATGTGTGTGATACTAAGGTACCTGGACATTTATACAGCTGCCCTAGACTAATGAAGGGTTACACAGTGTGTGTCAAGAGCCAGGTGTGTGATACTAAGGTACCTGGACATTTATACAGCTGTCCTAGACTATATGAAGGGTTACACAGTGTGTGTCAAGAGCCAGGTGTGTGAGTACTAAGGTACCTGGACATTTATACAGCTGTCCTAGACTATATGAAGGGTTACACAGTGTGTGTCAAGAGCCAGGTGTGTGATACTAAGGTACCTGGAACATTTATACAGCTGTCCTAGACTATATGAAGGGTTACACAGTGTGTGTCAAGAGCCAGGTGTGTGATACTAAGGTACCTGGACATTTATACAGCTGTCCTAGACTATATGGAGGGTTACACAGTGTGTGTCAAGAGCCAGGTGTGTGATGCTAAGGTACCTGAACATTTATACAGCTGTCCTAGACTATATGGAGGGTGCTTATTCAGAATGACACAACTCTACGGAATCCACAAGCCAGTTTTAAAGTAACATTTCAAACTTCCCTCACCAAATTGTTCTTAACGAATTTTCTATGACGCCCCCTCCCCCCACTGTTCAAACTTTCTAGGGAAAGCAGGTTCGATCCCATTTCACGGCCCACCATATTTTATCACTGATACATGACGTTCTTCAAGCTTAAGTGTGAAACCACCCTACAATATAACACCTTATCTATACGAAAGAGAATGTCAGTTCGAGTTTGGAGGCCAAACGCTAGAGGATAGGTCTCACTAAACTTTACAAAACACTGGTCTTTGCCCAGGATGGTCATATGCAGGTCAGAGTTTAATCTCCATGCTCCCCACTCCCGCCTTTGCACTAAATGACGAATAATATTAATGTCCAAAGTTGCTAAATAAAACACTCCATTCTCACTAAGATTACTAAGACACACGAGGGAACTGGAGTTACTTAATATTAATAATCTTAAAAGTATACAAACTGCACATCAGTTTTCGTCCTGACTGTACAAACGTGAACTACTGTGATTGGGCTACAAAGAGCACTCTGAATGCAGTTTGAAAAGCCTGTGGATTGCTGCCAGTAATGCTGAGGCAACAGAATTAATGCTGCAGCAGCTGTAGTAATGCTGAGGTAACTGTAGCAATCATTAGTCATCAGGGATGTACTCAGCATCGGGATGCTGTCAGTAGTAGTAATAAAGATGACAGACGACCTCGCCTCATAGATAAGGTATCTAAAAACGACCACTAGATGGCTGCACTGCTTAATTAAAACTACTGCCTCATAAAAGACCATTTCCATTGCCAGTGGAAAGTTTTTTTTATGACGACGTAAAGAGGCATTTTGATCATGGTGGGTGGTGCCACCACCAGGTGTTGTGGTGGGTGGTGCCACCACCAGGTGTTGTGGTGGGTGGTGCCAACACCAGGTGTTGTGGTGGTTGGTGCCACCACCAGGTATTGTGGTGGGTGGTGCCGCCACCAGGTGCAGTGGTGGTTAGTGCCACCACCAGGTGTAGTGGTGGGTGGAGCCATCACCAGGTGTTGTGGTGGTTGGTGCCGCCACCAGGTGTTGTGGTGGGTGATGCCATCACCAGGTGTTGTGGTGGTTGGTGCCACCACCAGGTGTTGTGGTGAGTGGTGCCACCACCAGGTATTGTGGTCAGTGCCAACCCGCACCAAATACACAGCTGTGCATGACGCTGCAGCGGAAAACAAGCTGCAATTTTGCATGATTGCAACGCGTGTTGTTTCAGTCATGCAATCTTGGAATGCCATAAGATGTCGTAATCGACGTTCCTTCACTGTGAACAATATTGAATGTCTTCTTCCCTGTTTCAGCTACGAACGCCGGTCCTTCAAGATGCACCCGTGAATGCGATCGTCACTGTGAAGATGATCGCTGCTCCTTCAATATGTAACTGTCAATATTGTCACTATTCCTTGACGAAGATAATACCCGTAGAGATGATCACTGTTCCTTCAAGATTACATTCTCCTTGTGGACACCAAAAAAAAAAATTAAAACTACGCACAAACGGAAAAACAAAATACGATCGCGGCCATAGAATTCCTAAGCCTATAAAATCGTTCGTGTATGCGAAGAGCGACAACTTTTATCTTCCGAAGGGCCTTATCAAGCGGAAGAATGCGTCTACGTGTCTCCCACGCTCGGCAAGGCTGACTGATGGTCGTGTCTGGGGTCACCGTGGGCGACCACTGCCCACTGTGGTCAGTGGTCGTCGGCTAGATAAACGACCACCACACACAGGCACGACCTGAGTCCTCATGCTGTCGAGGGGTCGGCTCCTGGCTCGCCACACTGTGTATATATATATAATGGAGTCTTTCCTCATTGAGAAGATATTTGCGGGCTATTCATGCCCGTGCCACCTCTTAGGTGGCTTAATCTTTATCAATCAATCAATCAATCATTGAGAAGTAAACTTACATCCAAGTATACATAGTATACTTGTATGTATGTAAATACTTGTCGACTGAATGTACTCAAACACAAGGGAGTATATATAAGCTTATAACACAAGTAAAATTACATATTTACAAGCTAATATATATATATATATATATATATATATATATATATATATATATATATATATATATATATATATATATATATATATATATATATAAAGGTCCATAGTGTATACATAAGTATATGTGGAATACAAGCCCACTCTCGTCCACCACATGCCTTTATCACTACACAACCGACACACCAACCTATTCAACACTAACACCACCACCACATACACCACCCAGCCTCACCTCCTCCGACACCCACCCATCACCTTACTTCACACACACACTGTCACCTCACTCATTAATTTAAGCTTTTAAATATTCTAAACAAATGCGGATAGAATATCCAACAAAGGTTGGGAATTGAAAGAGCAGATATCCAAGATAACCAAGGAATCGCAGCCATAGTGTGCATATAGATAACATCGAGTGATACCCAATGAAGTAACAAGAACAACGATTTCATCTGGCTTTAAGCTCTAGCCAGAGAGGATTGACTGGGCAACAATCCCTGTTTGTTCCCTGTTTACCCAGCAGTAAGTGGGTACCTGGTTGTTAACCTGGAGCATACCTAGTATACCCCAGGGCGGCAGGTCGTGTTGCAGGGAAAACTAGTGAGTGAGTTGATCAGTCCGGCAACCAGGAGGCCTAGTCGACGACCGGGCCGCGGGGACGCTAAGCCCCGGAAGCACCTCAAGGAGATTTACCATGAGCTATGGGAAGGGAAAGCTCTCAGTCTGCTAAAAGGAGCTACAAGGCATATACTGCTGTATATGTGTAAAAAAAAAACAGGTGAACGCACGAGGCTGACTCCATACACAGTTTCAAGTGTAGATATGATAGAGCCCAGTAGGCTCAGGAATCTGTACACCAGTTGATTGACAGTTGAGAGGCGGGACCAAAGAGCCAAAGCTCAACCCCCGCAAGCACAATTAGGTGAGTACACTAATGAATAAAAAATAATAGAGATAGAAACGGCAGATTCGAACACGCTTATAAACAAGAATTTAATTTTACTGCTGGGTGAACAGAGCCCTCAGGCACATGACCATCCCCAAGTCAACTATACTGACTTTCCCCACGACGCAACCCACAACAGCTGCCTCACTCCTAGGTAGCAATTTGCCTCTCGGGTAGAGAGGCTTCGGGTGTAAGGAACATGACAAAGTGGCCCTGGCATGTTCAGGCACCCACGTGCCAGGAACCTGACGGCGACCCATCCAAGCCAGGATCTATTGGTCAAGAAATTTGGTAGCCACTGTCCAATTTTGCCGGTTATGTCTACTTGTTGGAGTTTATGTGCTATAACGTCTTGGTCGTATATGTCACAAGAGCTCCTTGATATCGGCGCAAACTACTTCCAGGTATCTACCGCGCAGGTGAGGGGCCATGGTTGGTCTGCCTGTAGGGTGAGGGGCCATGGTTGGTCTGCCTGTAGGGTGAGGGGCCATGGTTGGTCTGCCTGTAGGGTGAGGGGCCATGGTTGGTCTGCCTGTAGGGTGAGGGGCCATGGTTGGTCTGCCTGTAGGGTGAGGGCCATGGTTGGTCTGCTTGCAGGGTGAGGGGCCATGGTTGGTCTGCCTGTAGGGTGAGGGGCCATGGTTGGTCTGCCTGGAGGGTGAGGGCCATGGTTGGTCTGCCTGTAGGGTGAGGGCCATGGTTGGTCTGCCTGTAGGGTGAGGGCCATGGTTGGTCTGCTTGCAGGGTGAGGGCCATGGTTGGTCTGCCTGTAGGGTGAGGGGCCATGGTTGGTCTGCCTTCAGGGTGAGGGGGCCATGGTTGGTCTGCCTGTAGGGTGAGGGCCATGGGTGGTCTGCCTGTAGGGTGAGGGCCATAGATGGTCTGCCTGTAGGGTGAGGGTCATGGTTGGTCTGCCTGTAGGGTGAGGGCCATGGTTGGTCTGCTTGCAGGGGTGAGGGGCCATGGTTGGTCTGTCTGTAGGGTGAGGGCCATGGTTGGTCTGCCTGTAGGGTGAGGGGCCATGGTTGGTCTGCCTGCAGGGTGAGGGCCATGGTTGGTCTGCCTGTAGGGTGAGGGGCCATGGTTGGTCTGCTTGCAGGGTGAGGGGCCATGGTTGGTCTGCCTGTAGGGTGAGGGCCATGGTTGGTCTGCCTGTAGGGTGAAGGCCATGGTTGGTCTGCCTGTAGGGTGAGGGGCCATGGTTGGTCTGCCTGTAGGGTGAGGGCCATGGTTGATCTGCCTGCAGGGTGAGGGGCCATGGTTGGTCTGCCTGTAGAGTGAAGGCCATGGTTGGTCTGCCTGTAGGGTGAGGGGCCATGGTTGGTCTGCCTGTAGGGTGAGGGCCATGGTTGGTCTGCCTGCAGGGTGAGGGGCCATGGTTGGTCTGCCTGTAGGGTGAGGCCATGGTTGGTCTGCCTGTAGGGTGAGGGGCCATGGTTGGTCTGCCTGTAGGGTGAGGGCCATGGTTGGTTTGCCTGTAGGGTGAGGGGCCATGGATGGTCTGTCTGTAGGGTGAGGGCCATGGTTGGTCTGCCTGTAGGGTGAGGGCCATGGGTGGTTTGCCTGTAGGGTGAGGGCCATGGATGGTCTGTCTGTAGGGTGAGGGCCATGGTTGGTCTGCCTGTAGGGTGAGGGCCATGGGTGGTCTGCCTGCAGGGTGAGGGCCATGGGTGGTCTGTATGCAGGGTGAGGGCCATGGATGGCCACCCTGCATGGTGAAGGCCATGGCTGGCCCTCACCCTACAGATTGAGGGCCATTCATGATCTCAAAAGTACGTATGAGAGAAAAATAGGTCTGGAGTCGTTGCACTAGACAACCGATGGTTGGAAAGGTGGGGACCAGAACTGAAGCACTATTCTACAGGTTGGTGGAAGGTGCACCTTGCGGTTAACTTAATGGGGGGGGGGAGGAGGTAAAGGCGCACGACTGGGGTGACCCGTGACGCTAGTTCGATCCTCGCCCCTGCTCTAATGATTATCGCACAGTTGTACCTATATTCAAGAAAGAGGAAATAAAGACAGTTAAATATATCTCAAAGAAACTGAATTACCAGTGAAACTGGTAGTTCGGTTTCACTGGTAGTTCACAGTTTTCAGTTTGAAAGAAGCTGAATAGCCAGTCATTCTCCTTCATTCCTTGCAAAGTGCCAAGTGTAAGAGGAAATTACATCAAGAGGGTGAAGACACTCCTGAACACCGACCTGATGTCAGAGAAGACAAAGCTCTACTTAACGAGTAATTATCAAAAGAAGGTACCAAGCCGGGATGACTATGTAACAACCCCTTCATTAACGAGGCAATTCAAGTTTAATGACAAGCAAATAGAATTTCATCAGGAAAAGGAAGGATAAGCAGACTGTTGAGCCAGCCCACCTCAACAAAGCCAGCCAAGCCTACCCAGAGCTGCATATTCCAGGATTGGTCTGACATATGTGGTATACAAGGTTCTAAATGACTCCTTACACAAGTTTCTAAAGGCAGTTCTGATGTTAGCCAGCCTCGCATACGCCGCTGATGATATCTTTTGATGTGGGCTTCGGGAGACAGGTTTGACGTGATATCAACTAGATCTTTCTCTCTCTCTGTCCGTTTCAACGGAGGACTTCGTCTCCCATTCGGTATCCAGTGTCTGGCCTCCTGTTCCCTCCACCTAGCTTCATTACCTTACATTTACTTGAGGTGAACTTTAGTAGCCATTTGTTGGACCATTCCTTCAGTTTCTCTATGTCATCTTGTAATCGAGTATGCGCGCGCTCGCATAAATTTGTTTGCCGGGTCCAGTGATATATGCCTAATGCGGTGGGTCACACCCTAATGGTCCCGAGTACGATTCTCGTGCATGGCGAGACACCACAGGCCTCTGCTGACCTAGAAGTAAATAGGTACCTGGGAGTTAGGGAACTGTTGTGAGTCGCATCTAGGGTAATGGGGAACTCGGTAAGATTAACAGGCTTCGTGCTCCTGACTATGAGAACCCAATTGTTTAGATTTTTGTATATATACACCAGTTTTATTGTAAAATTTTCTGTATCGTAAAAATATATAGTCATAATTGCAATTATTATTTAAAAATTATTATCATTATTATTATTATACAGTAGTAATTTAACTCGTTATATTAATGTTACTAATTTTAATAACTTATTAATTTTAATTAAGTTCAAATCCCTTTTATCATCGCAAAACAAATAATCCATAAGTCGTTATGATGCAATTATTTGACAGCTCAATGATCTCACTTTATTTGCAATGTTCTAAAACTGTGCTTCATAAACTACAGGTGATTGCGAAACAGTGTCAACAAAGTGACGGGGACAGTTGTAGGCGTGACAAATGCCCCTAATTACACTGTTCATATTTCTCCCACTCATACACTGATGGCTGCAGTTTGACCCAGTTATGTTTGCTTAATAATTGACTACGGTCCAAAACCTGTGACGGAATGAACCGTATGACGTCACAGGCCTCGTGCATACCATATTTGAAACATTTGATTGGATAAGACCAGGTAGGTTAGGATAGGATAGGGTAGGATAGGTTGGGTTAGGTCAGGAATCTAATCAGGTGAATCTGGTCAGGGTAATCATTAAGAGAACACTGCTCGCCCTGTGAATGCTTCTAGCCGGGGCGCATGAGGTGAGGTAGTTATGTGTAGTCACTAACTGTGACTATAAGCACTAGGACAGGATATGAGGTCAAGGCGTTAGGCTATGAAGAAGGGGTGAAGGATTAGTGCCCAACCACTTCGTTAATTGACAGAGTTTCTTGATCATATGGCTATTAAACTTGAAAACGTATTCCTAGATCACATAAGGAATTACTGACTACGTGTTGATTTCGAGACTTGTACGCCTGAGGCCAGTCTTCCCTGTGATTGTCTCTGATCTGTGATAGTGTCTTCACAGCCCGAGAGCCACACACAGCCATCACAGTCAGGCGGATCCACTGACTCCAGCACAACTTTGTCCAGTTCTCTCTTGAAAGCTTCAACTGTTGTTCCAATAATATTTTTGATTTTTGGTCAAGTCAGAGTGCAAATGTTGGTAGCAGAACGTCTTGGGTTATAATGACCACATGCTGATTTTCAACGAAGTTGGATAAAGTGGATAACCTTGAAGGCCACTGTCACTGAAGAACGTGGCCGCCTGCATCTCTCTGCTGTTGCACACTGCTGAAATGAAGAAGTACCCAGAGAACCAGGCAGGTACCACAACGAGGTACCCAGAGAACCAGGCAGGAACCACAACGAGGTACCCAGAGAACCAGGCAGGTACCACAACGAGGTACCCGAGAAGACCGGATGGGTACCACAACGAGGTACCCCCAGAGCACGAGGTAGATACCATGGAGAGGGACATAACCACCAAGACGGGTAGAAGCTACGTTACGACCGCAGGGAGGTAGGGAGGGAGGGAAAGAGAGAGCTAGCCAAATAGTGGTACATTCTCAAACTAAGAAAGTTTGCGGTTCATAAAGAGTTTTACAGCTGCTGCTGACGAGCGCCAATGAGAGACGCCTTAATTATGCACCCTTGGGAGGTCCGGTGCTGTGTAACTATTTCAGTGAATCTGGTGTATTGGACGACATACTGACACTTTAGCCTGCATTTGCTTGTTCATTTTAAGGAATGAAGAACAATTGTATTTATTTTATTTTGAGGTGTATCTCTTATGAACTCATTCCTGCCCTTGTGTGGCAGTGCGCAATATAAAATTGATTTTACAAATTCATAAATTGAATCATGTATTCTGTCTAATGTAAATGATTGTGACGATTATATATATATATATATATATATATATATATATATATATATATATATATATATATATATATATATATATATATATATATATATATATATATATATATATATATATATATATATATATATATATATATATATAATATATATATATATATAATGTGTGTGTGTGTGTGTGTGTGTGTGTGTGTGTGTGTGTGTGTGTGTGTGTGTGTGTGTGTGTGTGTGTGTGTGAGTGTGTGTGTGAGTGTACTCACCTAGTTGTACTCACCTAGTTGTGTTTGCGGGGGTTGAGCTCTGGCTCTTTGGTCCCGCCTCTCAACCGTCAATCAACAGGTGTACAGATTCCTGACCTATCGGGCTCTGTCATATCTACACTTGAAACTGTGTATGGAGTCAGCCTCCACCACATCACTTCCTAATGCATTCCATTTGTCAACCACTCTGACACTAAAAAAGTTCTTTCTAATATCTCTGTGGCTCATTTGGGCACTCAGTTTCCACCTGTGTCCCCTAGTACGTGTGCCCCTTGTGTTAATAGACTGTCTTTATCTACCCTATCAATCCCCTTCAGAATCTTGAATGTGGTGATCATGTCCCCCCTAACTCTTCTGTCTTCCAGCGAAGTGAGGTTTAATTCCCGTAGTCTCTCCTCGTAGCTGTGTGTGTGTGTGTGTGTGTGTGTGTGTGTGTGTGTGTGTGTGTGACCCTCTGTCCTGTGTGACAGTGAATACCAGCATTATCCTCACTCTAATAAGACTTAAATGAATTACTCAGATTAGGCAAAATTGTCATTATTTTTGTCAATAAAGATATTAATAATAATAATGCTGCAGCCTTCGTGCCGGCCATCCTCGCCAGGTCCACACCGTTGACCTTCATGGTAAGTGAAGAATATCTACTGCACATTACCGAGAACAAGAACAAGGTCAAGCAGTTAGGTAGTGTTATCTAGTTATCAGCATCAGCATCGTCTCTCCTTTCCATTTTCTTATCTGCATCCCCCTTCTTCGTTACTACTTTTTTCCTGTATCTTTATTTTTCGTTTATATTCTCACCTGTTCATTCAACAGTGAATCCTGTCACCTGTCTCCCGTTCCTAGTCATCCCTCTATTTCACGCCCTATTTTTTATCTACTATCCGCCTCCATTATTTTATTCTACTCTCTCCTGTCACCTTTCCTCTTCCTCCACTCCGTCCCCCCCCCCTTCCCGCCACTCCCGTAAGAAAAGAACAGTACCCAGCATAACAGTAGAATAACAGCAGAACAGTTTAACAATGGAACGCGTCTGGGCGCGGTGACGGCCCGCCTGGCTGTATACAATGAGAACTCACACCTCACACAGACACCCCACACCACCTCCCCACCCCTGGACCTCTCCCCCTGTCATCCCTTCCCGGCCATCCTCCCCCCTGACAACCCTCCCCTGCCACCTACCCCCCCCTGACAACCCTCCCCGGCCCTCTACCCCCCCCCCCCTGTCAACCCACCACTCCTGGACTGTCAACACTGGCGGCTGCTACAGGGTTGGCCGTCAGTGCCACTGGACCTGAGCGAGGCATTACCTGCGATGTGTGTAATGATTCATATGCTTCTGTGGCACGCGGAGGGGGGGGGAGGAGGAGAGGGGGGGCAGGGGGCAGGAGGAGAAGGGGGAAAAGTTGAGAGGAATGGGAAAGAAGCGGAAGAGGGGAGAGGAAAGGTGAAACAGAGATCCAAAGAGAGAAGAATAGACAAGAATTAACATGGGAGGATGGAAGTTATTAGGAGCGTCACAGCTGGGAGTGGGGGAGCGTCACAGCTGGGAGTGGGGGAGCGTCACAGCTGGGAGTGGGGGAGCGTCACAGCTGGGAGGGGGGGAGCGTCACAGCTGGGAGTGGGGAGCGTCACAGCTGGGAGGGGGGGAGCGTCACAGCTGGGAGTGGGGGAGCGTCACAGCTGGGAGGGGGGGAGCGTCACAGCTGGGAGTGGGGGAGCGTCACAGCTGGGAGGGGGGGAGCGTCACAGCTGGGAGTGGGGGAGCGTCACAGCTGGGAGGGGGGGAGCATGTTTCCAATGCGTCACTTCAACATTCATTATTCATGTGGCTTTGTTGCCCTGACGGCTCTTTATTTACACCGTGAGTGTTGCCCTCTCTTGGCCCTTGTTTATGCTCCCTGTCCTTGTTCATGCTCCCTGTCCTTGTTCACGCTCCCTGTCTTTGTTAACGCTCCCTGTTCTTGTTAACGCTCCCTGTCCTTGTTCATGCTCCCTGTCCTTGTTCATGCTCCCTGTCCTTGTTCACGCTCCCTGTTCTTGTTCACGCTCCCTGTCCTTGTTCACGCTCCCTGTCCTTGTTCACGCTCCCTGTCCTTGTTCTCCCTTTCTTGTTGTCTGCCCTCGTTGTTTCCCGTCTACCTGTATTATATTGTATAAATAAATCTAAACCCAAATCAACTAGGCAATTTGCTATAATGCCTGAAATCCCGTCCATACCCAGTAATATGTAACTGCTTTACCTATTAAGTAACTACTTTAACGTGTCCATTGTATATTGTAGGAATAAAATATTAATTATTTTTATCATCACACTGACATTTTCTCAGTAATTATTATTATTATTTGCTATAATTTGACGGGTTATTAATCCATGGGTTACATTTATCAAATGGATTTGTAAAATCTTTGCATACATTACCTGCATTTTGGTTTGATATGAATGTATCTTTAATTTTTCCTAAGGTAAGGTCCTTGTGTCTGACAGCTGGGTGGACAGCGCTTCGGATTCGTAGTCCTGAGGTTCCGGGTTCGATCCCCGCTGGAGGCGGAGACAAATTGGGCAAAATGTTTCTTTTATCCTGCTGCCCCTGTTAGCTAGCAGTAAATAGATTCCTGGGAGTTAGACAGCTGCTACGGGCTGCTTCCTGGGGATGTGTAACAAAAAGGAGGTCTGGTCGAGGACCGGGCCGCGGGGACGCTAAGCCCCGGAAGCACCTCAAGGTATCGCGGTTTTCTGGTATTTTTGGGGGTATTTTTTCAATCCGTTATGTGTTTTATATTATATTCGACCTTCTCTGATTTCCCTCTTGATGTTTGTGTTGCTCTGGAGTGTCTCTGTCACTGAAGGTGGAAGATTATTCCAATCTTTCTCAAAGGGACATATTGAATGCAGGTTTTTAACATGCTTCATCGTTGACTTCCTCTGACTTCGGGTTTAAGGCTGTTTCCCAGGGAGACCTTAATAATTATGGTGTATTTGCATCCTGTTAATATCCAGACTGTTATCTTGAGATGATTTCGGGGCTTTAGTGTCCCCGCGGCCCGGTCCTCGACCAGGCCTCCACCCCCAGGAAGCAGCCCGTGACAGCTGACTAACACCCCAGGTACCTATTTTACTGCTAGGTAACAGGGGCATAGGGTGAAAGAAACTCTGCCCATTGTTTCTCGCCGGCGCCTGGGATCGAACCCAGGACCACTGTTACACATAATATATACATATTTTCACTTCTATGATGTGTGGTCCAAGTCGTATTTGATATTGTGAAGTCCGGCCGGCTTAAAATTGTAAACCCAATCCTCAAGATGATCGGGTAGTTACCGGTGATGTTAACTACCCTTGGATACGTTCCGGGTTGACAGTGGGTACCGGGCAGAGATGCCCTGGAGGGGGGCATGATGCCCCTGGAGGGGGGCATGATGCCCCTGGAGTGACGTAGTACCTCGCAGCGCCACACGGGAGAGAAGGGACGCCAAACTTGCTGGAGTAATTACCTAACATGGCTGCAGATTAATTAACTCTGATATTCCTTTTGTGCACCCGATGTGAGGTCTTTGTTCCTCGCTACCTAACATTACTGTTAAATACTCCACACGTGGCCTGTCTCTCCTGTCTAACTCCCTCCACACGTGGCCTGTCTCTCCTGTCTAACTCCCTCCAAACGTGGCCTGTCTCTCCTGTCTAACTCCCTCCAAACGTGGCCTGTCTCTCCTGTCTAACTCCCTCCAAACGTGGCCTGTCTCTCCTGTCTAACTCCCTCCACACGTGGCCTGTCTCTCCTGTCTAACTCCCTCCACACGTGGCCTGTCTCTCCTGTCTAACTCCCTCCACACGTGACCTGTCTCTCCTGTCTAACTCCCTCCACACGTGGCCTGTCTCTCCTGTCTAACTCCCTCCACACGTGGCCTGTCTCTCCTGTCTAACTCCCTCCACACGTGACCTGTCTCTCCTGTCTAACTCCCTCCACACGTGGCCTGTCTCTCCTGTCTAACTCCCTCCACACGTGGCCTGTCTCTCCTGTCTAACTCCCTCCACACGTGGCCTGTCTCTCCTGTCTAACTCCCTCCACACGTGACCTGTCTCTCCTGTCTAACTCCCTCCACACGTGGCCTGTCTCTCCTGTCTAACTCCCTCCACACGTGACCTGTCTCTCCTGTCTAACTCCCTCCACACGTGGCCTGTCTCTCCTGTCTAACTCCCTCCACACGTGGCCTGTCTCTCCTGTCTAACTCCCTCCACACGTGGCCTGTCTCTCCTGTCTAACTCCCTCCAAACGTGGCCTGTCTCTCCTGTCTAACTCCCTCCAAACGTGGCCTGTCTCTCCTGTCTAACTCCCTCCAAACGTGGCCTGTCTCTCCTGTCTAACTCCCTCCAAACGTGGCCTGTCTCTCCTGTCTAACTCCCTCCAAACGTGGCCTGTCTCTCCTGTCTAACTCCCTCCAAACGTGACCTGTCCCACCTGTCTACTACCCCCTCCAAACGTGACCTGTCCCACCTGTCTACTACCCCCTCTACACGTGACCTGTCCCACCTGTCTACTACCCCCTCCAAACGTGACCTGTCCCACCTGTCTACTACCCCCTCTACACGTGACCTGTCCCACCTGTCTACTACCCCCTCTACACGTGACCTGTCCCACCTGTCTACTACCCCCTCTACACGTGACCTGTCACACCTGTCTACTACCCCCTCTACACGTGACCTGTCACACCTGTCTACTACCCCCTCTACACGTGACCTGTCCCACCTGTCTACTACCCCCTCTACACGTGACCTGTCCCACCTGTCTACTACTCCCTCTTCACGTGGCCTGTCCCACCTGTCTACTACCCCCTCTACACGTGACCTGTCCACACCTGTCTACTACCCCCTCTACACGTGGCCGGTCCCACCTGTCTACTACCCCCTCTACACGTGGCCTGTCACACGTGTCTACTACCCCCTCTACACGTGACCTGTCACACCTGTCTACTACCCCCTCCAAACGTGACCTGTCACACCTGTCTACTACCCCCTCTACACGTGACCTGTCACACCTGTCTACTACCCCCTCTACACGTGACCTGTCACACCTGTCTACTACCCCCTCTACACGTGACCTGTCACACCTGTCTACTACCCCCTCTACACGTGACCTGTCCCACCTGTCTACTACCCCCTCTACACGTGACCTGTCACACCTGTCTACTACCCCCTCTACACGTGACCTGTCACACCTGTCTACTACCCCGTGACTTGTCACAACAATTTGCTTTGTAACGTTGGTTACCATAACGTAAAAAACGCGACCTATTAGTTGAGAGCAGGAGTCACGTGTCGCGTATTGGGTGACATGACCCGACGAGAGGTCACACACTTCCCGCAAGCCAAACAAGGGAAAAGAAATCACCACACGGGGGGGGGACTTCAAAAGTTCACAGGTCACTAGGTCAAAGGTCATATGTGTACCAAAGTCACTCCCCCCCCCCCCTTGCCCACCCCAGTTCCCGGAGGCATTATTAATTAACTCAATGAGTCCCCCCCCCCCACCTCCTACCAGTGAATATATTTTTTTTTGGGGGGGGGGGTATAAATTATGAAAATGGGAAGTCACATTTTGCAGCCTAGTCGTGTTCCACTTCGTAATAGTCTATCATTAACAGTTTTAGCTCGTTTCGTATTCATTCGCTTTTTGAATTACATTTTATGCCATAACGAACGAACCGGCGCCAGAAATACGAAACGGTAGAGTGCAGAAAAGACGAAAATGTTCCGAGAAGAAAGAAAGTTAAACAGAAGTCGAGGTGGGGAGAGAGAGAGAGAGAGAGAGAGAGAGAGAGAGAGAGAGAGAGAGAGAGAGAGAGAGAGAGAGAGAGAGAGAGAGAGAGAGAGAGAGAGAGAGAGAGAGAGAGAGACAGAGACAGAATGGGGAAGGGAAGAGTAGCGTCAACGAATGCCTGAGGAAACAAAGACAGGCGATAAAGATAATATCAAGGACTGGGTTCGAGGCATAAAGCCAAGATGATAAAGCCCCTCTCAGAAGTGTCCCCCCCCCCCGCACCTTCCTCTCCTCAAGCACCAGCGCCACCAACATCTCGGTGATAAATAACGACACTAAATGTAGACGAGACGAGTGTATGGAGACAGTCTTGACTACTGAACCACAGTGAGGGGGGGGGGGAGAGGAATCCACACAAGAGGCCTATAGCACATATGTACACACAGACAAGAGGCCTATATCACATATGTACACAAAGCCATGAGGCCTATATCACATATGTACACACAGACAAAAGGTCTATATCACATATGTACACACACACAAGAGGCCTATATCACATATGTACACACACACAAGAGGCCTATATCACATATGTACACACACACAAGAGGCCTATATCACATATGCACACACAGACACGAGGCCTATATCACATTTATATATTATAAATGTGATATATATTTAGGAAGTGATGTGGTGGAGGCTTAGGAAGTGATGTGGTGGAGGCTGACTCCATACACAGTTTCAAGTGTAGATATGACAGAGCCGATAGGCTCATGAATCTGTACACCTGTTGATTGACGGTTGAGAGGCGGGACCAAAGAGCCAGAGCTCAACCCCCGCAAACACAACTAGGTGAGTACAACTAGGTGAGTACATATGTACACACAGACAAGAGGCCTATATCACATATGTACACACAGACAAGAGGCCTATATCACATATGTACACACAGACAAGAGGCCTATACCACATATGTACACACAGACAAGAGGCCTATATCACATATGTACACACACACAAGAGGCCTATATCACATATGCACACACAGACACGAGGCCTATACCACATATGTACACACAGACAAGAGGCCTATATCACATATGTACACACAGACATGAGGCCTATATCACATATGTACACACAGACAAGAGGCCTATATCACATATGTACACACAGACAAGAGGCCTATACCACATATGTACACACAGACAAGAGGCCTATACCACATATGTACACACAGACAAGAGGCCTATATCACATATGTACACACAGACAAGAGGCCTATATCACATATGTACACACAGACAAGAGGCCTATATCACATATGTACACACAGACACGAGGCCTATATCACATATGTACACACAGACAAGAGGCCTATACCACATATGTACACACAGACAAGAGGCCTATATCACATATGTACACACAGACAAGAGGCCTATATCACATATGTACACACAGACAAGAGGCCTATATCACATATGTACACACAGACACGAGGCCTATATCACATATGTACACACAGACAAGAGGCCTATATCACATATGTACACACATAGTGAACGAGGATGGTCGGTCCTGGGGTCTGGTCTGAGGATGGCAGGTGGTTGTTTATATTACATCACCTGGGGGAGAGTGCCACACCTGAGAGGGGGTGGGGAAGTGCCACACCTGAGAGGGGGTGTGGAAGTGCCACACCTGAGAGGGGGTGTGGAAGTGCCACACCCGGGGGAGGGATGTCACACTCATGGGGGAAGACCTGCCCCAACTTTGGGACAGTGCCACAACCTGACTTCCATTCCCGGGGGAGGGAGCCACACCTGAGGAGTGTGCCACACCCGGGGGAGAGTGCCACACCCGGGGGAGAGGGCCACACCTGGGGAAACATGAGATATAAGTGGACAACCCAAGGAAGGTGGAGGGACGGGGGCGAGTCTCTGGCTGACTTGACCACCAAAGTAACGAGAGGGTGACACCTAAGGAAACCGAGATATATGAGGGGGAAAACAGTTTTCTTAAGGTGAGCTTGAAGTATCAAAGGTGAGCTTGGAGTATCAAAGGGATTAAAAGCCTCAGAGAGACCCCATACTCGGCCTGGATGCCAACTAACCAACCCCCCAAGAAGCTGGGACTCTTAACAGTGAAAGGACTCCCTACACTGCAGGTCATATTTGAAGACCCGCTAAGAACGAGGCCCGGGAAGCCGTGTCTACAGTGACGGAGCCATGACAGCAGCCACTTGACAGGAAGCTGTAAGATGCATTGGTCAGCTGCTTGAAATTAAAAGAAATGTCTTAGTTGCGGAGACATTCTATACCACAATTGTGTGTATTGTGGTATTATACCACAAAGGAATAGAATAGGTAAAGACAGACTTTGTAGTGCAAGTGGTGCATGAACTCGGGGACAGGTGGAAACTTAGTACCTGAATGAGCCACACACAGAGATATTGCAGAAATAATTTCTCCGTGTGAGAAGTGAACAATTAGAATGCACCGAGAAGGGAGATGGCGAAGACAGACTCCATATACATGTTCAGATGCAGATATCACATAACCCAACATGTCTCAGGCATATGACATAACCCAATATGTCTAAGGCATATGACATAACCCAACATGTCTCAGGCATATGACATAACCCAACATGTCCTCAGGCATATGACATAACCCACATGTCTCAGGCATATGACATAACCCAATATGTCTAAGGCATATAACATACCTAACATGTCTCAGGCATATGACATAACCCAATATGTCTCAGGCATATGACATAACCCAACATGTCTCAGGCATATGACATAACCCAATATGTCTCAGGCATATGACATAACCCAACATGTCTCAGGCATATGACATAACCCAACATGTCTCAGGCATATGACATAACCCAACATGTCTCAGGCATATGACATAACCCAATATGTCTCAGGCATATGACATAACCCAACATGTCTCAGGCATATGACATAACCCACCATGTCTCAGGCATATGACATAACCCAATATGTCTAAGGCATATGACATAACCCAACATGTCTCAGGCATATGACATAACCCAATATGTCTCAGGAACTTCTATACAGTTGACTGAGGTTATCTCTGAGGTATATCTGACTGAGACTTGAGAGGCTGGGATCAAAGAGGCGAAGCTCAATCCCCGCAAGCACAACTAGGCGAATACACACTAACCCCCCTCCCCCCCCCACGCACAGACTTACCCTTGGAGGAGTCACGAGTCCCTAACAACACTCAACAAACAAGGAACTACGGGCGCGAGGATATCCAATTACCCAGCAAAGAGGAAGGAAGAGGAGCCTTACTGATGACTTCCCGGCTTGGCCGAAGACGAGGAACGGCCGCTCCACCCCCCCCCCCCAACTCGTTATCATTCTTAAGACAAATAAAAATTAATTGAAACTTACGGGCTATTCATGCCCGTGCCACCTCTTGGGTGGCTTAATCTTTATCAATCTAATTGAAACGTTAAGGTAGAAATCGCGAGTAACTACGAAAAAGTCGAAGAGGGTTACCTTGCGATGGTTCCAGGGATCAACGTCCCCACGGCCCGCTCTCCGACCAGGCCTCCGGGGATCACCCTTCCCACGGCCCCGGTCTGTGACCAGGCCTCCGGGGATCACCCTTCCCACGGCCCCGGTCTCTGACCAGGCCTC
>NW_025561302.1:0-48889 GCF_020424385.1 Procambarus clarkii | reverse complement strand
GCTTTCTGGTGGTCCATCACTACATATTGGTGCTTTCTGGTGGTCCATCACTACATATTGGTGCTTTCTGGTGGTCCATCATTACATATTGGTGCTTTCTGGTGGTCCATCACTACATATTGGTGCTTTCTGGTGGTCCATCACTACATATTGGTGCTTTCGGGTGGTCCATCACTACATATTGGTGCTTTCTGGTGGTCCATCACTACATATTGGTGCTTTCTGGTGGTCCATCACTACATATTGGTGCTTTCTGGTGGTCCATCACTACATATTGGTGCTTTCTGGTGGTCCATCACTACATATTGGTGCTTTCTGGTGGTCCATCACTACATATTGGTGCTTTCTGGTGGTCCATCACTACATATTGGTGCTTTCTGTGGTCCATCACTACATATTGGTGCTTTCTGGTGGTCCATCACTACATATTGGTGCTTTCTGGTGGTCCATCACTACATATTGGTGCTTTCTGGTGGTCCATCACTACATATTGGTGCTTTCTGGTGGTCCATCACTACATATTGGTGCTTTCTGGTGGTCCATCACTACATATTGGTGCTTTCTGGTGGTCCATCACTACATATTGGTGCTTTCTGGTGGTCCATCACTACATATTGGTGCTTTCTGGTGGTCCATCACTACATATTGGTACTTTCTGGTGGTCCATCACTACATATTGGTGCTTTCTGGTGGTCCATCACTACATATTGGTGCTTTCTGGTGGTCCATCACTACATATTGGTGCTTTCTGGTGGTCCATCACTACATATTGGTGCATTCTGGGGGTACATCACTACATATTGATGCTTTACACCAAATAATTACTGTAAATACTTTATTTTAGGAGGATGGGATGTAATAATATTTCATTATATATTTGTTACTCTGCATTAACATCGAATGTATTTACAAGCAGTTGTTACATATTGTAATGATTCAGTAATATAAATAATTTAAAAACTTTATTTCATAGTATTGTAATTGACGTATTATGCGTTGACGCACATTGTATATAAGTTATTTAATTAAAAAAATGAGAGAGAGAGAGAGAGAGAGAGAGAGAGAGAGAGAGAGAGAGAGAGAGAGAGAGAGAGAGAGAGAGAGAGAGAGAGAGAGAGAGAGAGAGAGAGAGAGAGAGGAGAGAGAGAGAGAGAGAGAGAGAAGAGAGAGAGAGAGAGAGAGAGAGAGAGATTCTTCTTAATTACTTAACTGTTAATAAGATGAGGTGGTAACCAATGAGTCCCAAAAAAGATGTTTACAGGCAGACATTATTATCGTCTCAGAACACCATCTTACCACCGTGGTCGAGTTAGCATCAAGACGATCATCACTCTCTTATAACTCTACCTATACACTCACGAGTGTAGAAGAGCTCTCTTAGGTCGGTGTCACAACCTCTAGTGTTTTGGTGATGACCTTATGTTCTCCAGCCGGGTACAGTGTTCCTACCTCCTTCCTTCTCTTCCTCCACCTCTTCCTCCTATTCCTTCTGCTGTTGCTCCTCCTCGTGATTAGATCCTGGCTTATCTTATGTATCTTACTATTAGTTTAAAATCCTCACTTGTTTTTCTTAGTTTTTTTCACCTTATTATCCTCTTCCTGCATTCTCTCTCTCTCTTCTACGTCTTTAACTCCTCCAGTGTTGCTTCGTCTGTATCATCGTGTATTGCTTTCTCCCCCATCGTTTTATTCCTACTGCTGCAGCTGCTTTTGTTTTATTTCTCACCGATCTCTCCTTATTATCCTTTTTTTACCACTTCCTCGTTTTATGACTATTACTTTCACTCTCTCCTCCTTCACAGTCCTTGTGCTAAGGTCGCATTATTTGCACACATCTGCTACAGTCACGTGTTTCTCTGCTTTTTCTCCCTACTCCCCCTGCGTCAGTTCCCTCCCTACTCCCCCTGCGTCAGTTCCCTCCCTACTCCCCCTGCGTCAGTTCCCTCCCTACTCCCCCCTGCGTCAGTTCCCTTCCTACTCCCCCCTGCGTCAGTTCCCTCCCTACTCCCCCCTGCGTCAGTTCCCTCCCTACTCCCCCTGCGTCAGTTCCCTCCCTACTCCCCCTGAGTCAGTTCCCTCCCCTACTCCCCCTGCGTCAGTTCCCTCCCCTACTCCCCCTGCGTCAGTTCCCTCCCCTACTCCCCCTGCGTCAGTGCTCTTCCGTCTTGCGTCTCTGGTGCCAAGCCGCCCTCAGCCGTGTCTCTGGAGTAGGAGAAGCTACTAACTCTAATACTAAGTTGTGCCTTCAGTCTTCCCCAGCTTATGGCCTTAGTTGGGGACGCACGCACGCACGCACGCACACACACACACGCACACACGCACGCACGCACACACGCACGCACGCACACACGCACGCAGTAGTGAAGCTGGGTAACCTGACAGTACATCTACTTCTCATACGTTTCTTGACTCATAATTTGGGAGTAGACAGTATCTCGTATACTCACCTTTTTGTACTCACCTACCCGTGCTTGCTTGCGGGGGTTGAGTTCTGGCTCTTTGGTCCCGCCTCTCAACTGTCAATCAACTAGTGTACAGATTCCCCCCCCCCCCGTCCCATCCCAAATCCTTATCCTGACCCCTTCCAAGTGCTATATAATGGCTTGGCACTTTCCCCGATCATTCCCTTCCCCCCCCCCCTTGTCCAACTACTTGCGCTGGACGGTAGAGCGACGGTCTCGCTTCATGCAGGTCGGCGTTCAATCCCCGACCGTCCAATTGGTTGGACACCATTCCTTCCCCCCGTCACATACCGAATCCTTATTCTCTTCCAAGTGCTATATAGTTGTAATGGTTTTGTGCTTTCCCCTGATAATTCCTTCCTTCCCTTCCCCCCCCCACCCCAATCACCCAAGTGTGTCCCCTGCTCCCTACCCCTGCACCCAAGTCCCCCCCTCCCCCTCCACCCAAGTCCCCCCCCTCCCCCTCCACCCAAGTCCCCCCCTCCCCCTGCACCCAAGTCCCCCCCCCCCCCTCCCCCTGCACCCTCCACCCCCCCTCCCCCTCCACCCAAGTCCCCCCCCCCTCCCCCTGCACCCTCCACCCCCCCCCTCCCCCTCCACCCAAGTCCCCCCCTCCCCCTCCACCCAAGTCCCCCTCCTCCACCCAAGTCCCCCCCTCCCCCTCCACCCAAGTCCCCCCCTCCCCCCCCCCCCACCCAAGTCCCCCCCTCCCCCTCCACCCAAGTCCCCCCCCCCTCCCCCTCCACCCAAGTCCCCCCCCTCCCCCTGCACCCTCCACCCAAAGTCCCCCCCCCCCCCCCCACCCACGTACCCCCTCCCCCTCCCCCCAAGTCCCCCCCCTCCCCCTGCACCCTCCACCCCCCTCCCCCCCCCTCCTTCACCCAATAGTGCCAGGGTTAGATAAACCTCAGCTGGTCTGCCGTATGAGGCTGATGATTTGATGTGACAATGGCAGGAATCGAAGGGGGGAAAAAAAATATTAAATTGCGTGCGTGCGTGCAGCCGCGCATCCAGCCCGTTCTCGCGATTCGCCACTCCGTCAAAAGTACGATGGTTTTCTCTAACCAGAAACGTACGACCTATCTAACCTAACCTAACCTAACCTAACCTAACCTAACCTAACCTAACCTATTAAGGCCGATGTATAGAAAACGTCAATAATAAGATGCTTTAGTTTTACAGATTCCGTATCAAATGGGACGTATTAGGGGAGAGGTCACATCACGGGGGTCACATCACGGGGGTCACATCATGGCGGTCACATCATGAGGGTCACATCACGGGGGGGTCACATCACGGGGGTCACATCACGGGGAGTCACATCACGGGGGGGTCACATCACGGGGGTCACATCATGAGGTCACATCACGGGGTCCCATCACAGGGGTCACATCACAGGGGGGGTCACATCACGGGGGTCACATCACGGGGGTCACATCACGGGGGTCACATCACGAGGGGGTCACATCACTGGGGTCACATCATGGGGGACAAATCACGGGGGTCACATCACGGGGGTCACATCACGGGGGTCACATCACGGGGTCACATCATGGGGACAAATCACGGGGGTCACATCACGGGGGTCACATCACAGGGGGGTCACATCACGGGGGTCACATCACTGGGGTCACATCATGGGGGACAAATCACGGGGTCACATCACGGGGGTCACATCACGGGGGTCACATCACGGGTGTCACATCACGGGGGTCACAAAGGGAACGCCAGTGATACGCAAGAAGAACACCACTAATACGCAAGAGGAACGCCACTAATACGCAAGAGGAACGCCACTAATACGCAAGAGGAACGCCACTAATACGCAAGAGGAACGCCACTAATACGCAAGAGGAACGCCACTAATACGCAAGAGGAACGCCACTAATACGCAAGAGGAACGCCACTAATACGCAAGAGGAACGCCACTAATACGCAAGAGGAACCTGATTCAGTGTATAATCAACAAGTTTTGAGGCAGTATTGATGTAGGAGATGCGTCTTAAATACCACCATCATTGGTATGGTCTCTCATAGTAAATAAGTACTTGCTATACAGCTTGGTACTTTTCTTGCTCCTGGGGTGAGAAGTGTGAAGGTTCAGCTCCAGGTTCCTGAGGTGAGAAGTGTGAAGGTTCAACTCCAGGTTCCTGCGGTGAGAAGTGTGAAGGTTCAACTCCAGGTTCCTGCGGTGAGAAGCGGGAAGGTTCAACTCCAGGTTCCTGCGGTGAGAAGTGTGAAGGTTCAGCTCCAGGTTCCTGCGGTGAGAAGTGTGAAGGTTCAGCTCCAGGTTCCTGCGGTGAGAAGTGTGAAGGTTCAGCTCCAGGTTCCTGAGGTGAGAAGCGTGAAGGTTCAACTCCAGGTTCCTGCGGTGAGAAGTGTGAAGGTTCAGCTCCAGGTTCCTGCGGTGAGAAGTGTAAAGGTTCAGCTCCAGGTTCCTGCGGTGAAAAGTGTAAAGGTTCAACTCCAAATTCCAGATACTGATCGAATGACATTTTGAAATTCATTTTGAGTCAAATAAGTGAAAATTTTAGAAAAAAAATATAGTTAAAATGCTTGCTAGTATTGTTTTGAAACGTGCAACTTCAAACTAATTTCGTGTTTAATCAGAGAAATAGTTCAAGATGCAGACCATAATGTCGAATTTTCGCGATCTTCACAACTAAAGAGGCAAAATTGGAAGCATTCTGACTCGTGTTAACAGGCTGAGAACTGTTTCTCCTTCACATGGCTCATGGTAAGCTTTAACCTCATAATATACCATGGAACACCTCGAACAATCACTTTCCTAATTCACGCTGAAAGAACGAGGGTGAAACAGTTAAGAACTGGGGCCCAGTCAATTCTCACTAGCCAGGGCTCGAACCCAGACCAAATCGCTAGCGAAACGCGAGTAGTGTATGTTACCACTACGCCACCAGCAACCGGTTCGCAGATGAGGCTTGTTAAAGCAGCGGCCGACCCTCAAGACGCATTAATCACTTTTAACGTGAATTTAAAATAGTTCTGTTCTCATATATAAATTATTTGTATTATATTGTTACAGTTTTACGTATAGTTAGGCGTATAGTTAGGTTGTTTAGGTTCTGTTGGTGATTATTTGTGTCTGTAGCGCTTGGGGGGAGCGGCTACACAGCTGCGAGTCATTCAGAGGTCGCAGCGAAGTACCGCTGACGGAATGGTCGAACGTCGTCAGTAGAGTCGTGTATAAACTGTTTTTCATTCATAAATTCACTCATCCTCGTCAACGATGGCCAAATGGTCGTTAATCCAGCCGCCAAACACCCTGTTTAAAAACGACTTAAACCTCTGTACGAATCATAGCTCTGTAACGGTCCCCCCCCCCCCCAACCCCTACGTACTTCTGATACAAAAAATCGCCAACAGAACCTAAATACCCAGCCTAACCTACGCCTAACTATGCCACATATATTGATCTATATGAGAAAATTCTTTATTTTGAATACCCAGTGCGTTAAAATTGATGAATGCATCTTTGGGGGTCGAGCGCCGGATAGACGAACATTGCCTGTGGACGGGTTGCATAAACCAGGGGCCAGATTCACGAAGCAGTTACGCAAGTACTTACGAACGGGTACATCTTTCCTCAATCTTTGACAGCTTTGGTTACATTTATGAAACCGTTTACAAGCATGAAAACTTCCCAATCAACTGTTGCTATTGTTATAAACAGCCTCCTGGTACTTCGGAGCTCATTAACTGTTCACTAATTGTAAACAAAGCCGCCAAAGATTGAGAGAAGATGTACAGGTTCGTAAGTGCTTGCGTAACTACTTCGTGAATTTGGCTGAATTAACGATCACTTTGCTGGTTGATGAAGCAGCCAGTCATCAGGCTAGGCTCGTTAAAAAGGCCTCCCCGACCCCCGACCCCAAAGACTTGTTCATAGACTTAACCCTACTGCTTATTCAATAATTGATATTTTCTCAAATAAAATTTAATTACTATATACTAAAATGTGTTGAAATGGTTGACCTAATAAGCTAGGTTAGGTAGTTAGGGTCTGTTGGCAATTATTTATATATGAAGGACGTGGATGAAGGATTTAGACGTGCGGTTCGACCAGAGGACGTGACCGAACGTGTGTACGTTCGAAAAACGTACACACACACGTGATCAGCTGTGAGTTGTGTGTAAAATTACTTTTCATTCATAAACAGAGAGTTCGGCGGGTGTATTAACGAGCATTTAGCCTTTGTTGATGAGGCCGGGCTGGAGGTACTGCTCGAGGCACAGCTGCAGGTACTGCTCGAGGCGCAGCTGGAGGCACTTCTCGAGGCGCAGCTGGAGGCACTGCTGGAGGCGCAGCTGGAGGTACTGCTCGAGGCGCAGCTGGAGGCACTTCTCGAGGCGCAGCTGGAGGCACTGCTGGAGGCGCAGCTGGAGGTACTGCTGGAGATGAAGCTGGAGGTACTGCTGGAGGCGCAGCTGGAGACGCAGTTCAAGATATTTTTCAAGGCGCTTAGAAGTTACCATTTTTTCCTATTTTTTTGTTTACTTGTGAGCGGAGCGGCCGGGTCCCCAGAGCCCCGCGCCGCTGCTGATAAAAACAGAGAATTTGAATGTTCCGGCGACGCTTCCAACGTGGGAGAGACCGTAGACACGGGGGAGCCGCACTGGCGCAGGGAGATAGCCAGGGCAGCGGAAAGGTAGGGAGGACGGGGAGGAATGTGGAGAGAGAAAAAAAAGATAACCGAGTAAGCTCGCGTGTAAATGGGAGAGGAAGAGTGAGAGAGGAAGCGACAGTCGTAGAAAAGAGAGTAAGAGAGGGAGAGACACTGAAGTCAGAGTTTACATGGGAAACGCCAGAGAGATATTTACACAGGATAACATGGGTAGGTAGATACGTAAAAGGTATAATAATATAGGACATTGAAAGACGAAGATGGAAAGAGACAGGTAAAGAATGTTTATATATATGTATAAATAGTTAGCGGGATAGAAGCTATTTTCTATTTTAACTATTTAATTTAACTATATTTTTTAAAAATATAGTCTATTTAACTATATTTTTCTAACTATTTAAGCTAACTATTTTCTTGATGCTAAGAAAATAGTTAGAGGGATAGAAGCCCTAAATCAGAAGATAGTAAATACTGAATATGCGGTCATATTCAATGAAACAAGTTTAAAAGAAAACCTGCTGCCAGTATACACCAATATATATATATATATATATATATATATATATATATATATGACCAGACCACACACTAGAAGTTGAAGGGACGACGACGTTTCGGTCCTTCCTGGACCATTCTCAAGTCAAGAATCGACTTGAGAATATATATATATATATATATATATATATATATATATATATATATATATATATATATATATATATATATATATATATATAACTCCATTGCAAAACGAATAAATGTAAAATATCTCATTGACAAAATCTAAATAAATGAATAATTACAATAGAATCAGTTACTCCAATACAATGACTGCTTGCAATTCAAAAGGCTTGGGAATCTTGACTGCTGTAGAGTCAGAGACTTAAAGGAGAGACGCTGAGAGGACGGAGCCCGCAGGAACGCACGCCACGAAGACAGAGATAAGAAATAAAAAACAGAATAGAGAGAGATGGAGGAGACGTCAGGAGGAGACGTCCGGTGGAGGAGACGTCAGGTGGAGGAGACGTCAGGTGGAGGAGATGTCATGAGACAGCAGTCGGATTGCATGCTTGGAACATCACTGGAAGTCTTCAGTTTGACATTATAGTACTTCACAATTTCGTCTGTGGGTTCAATATATATATATATATATATATATATATATATATATATATATATATATATATATATATATATATATATATATATAGTGTTCAGTATATTAAAGTGTTCAGTGAGAATCCACAAGGTCTTCAATGAATACTCCTTATTTTCTTCTCCGAGGCTATGGGTCCCCCACATTTGCACCCCCCGTTTCTTTATATAATATATATATATATATATATATATATATATATATATATATATATATATATATATATATATATATATATATATATATATATATATATATATATATTATATAAAGAAACGCCCCCTTTCCTAGCACTTCTATTTATTTCGACAGACATTTTAGCGTTATTTTCAAACACTTACTTCACACGCTTGCACGACTCATGCTTGCACGACTCACGCTTGCACGACTCACGCTTGCACGACTCACGCTTGCACGACTCACGCTTGCACGACTCACGCTTGCATAGTTATTGATGCGCTAAACACAACATATACGGTGCAACACTGCCATTGTCTGGTAGCATAGTTGCCATCATGTCATACCCTCCCAGCAGACGAGCAGATATTGCCCGTAAATAATGGGTGTTCAACGCTATTTTCAAAACAAATAATGGGTCTTCAACGCTATTCCAATAACAAATAATGAGCGTCCAACGCTATTCCAAAAACAAATAATGGATGTTCAACGCTATTCCAAAAATAATGGGAGTTCAACGCTATTCCAAAAACAAATATTGGGAGTTCAACGCTATTCGATAAACAGAGCCGTGAATGACACAGATAATAGTACATAACAGTAGTTGCTCATTGAACACATATATTAGCTATTAATGAATCCATTAAGTACCGATTGTTAAACAGTACTAGCCCCTTATTGCCGCAGTAATCAACGCTCCCATTGAAATTATTGACTAAATATGGAACTATCGCACATTAGGCCTTAATTAATCCATTCCCAATGGAACGATACGGGGAAGGGCTTTGTTAGAATAAATGGTGGTTACAGTGACTACAGTCATTACAGTGAGTGGTGGTTATTGTAACCCTGGTCGTTACAGTGAATGGTAGTTACAGTGACTACAGTCATTACAGTGAGTGGTGGTTATTGTAACCCTGGTCGTTACAGTGAATGGTAGTTACTGTGACTACGGTCATCAACGGGTGTTCGAGAATTCGAGAATGAGATGGGGAGCCGGTCGGCCGAGCAGACAGCACACTGGACTTGTGATCCTGTGGTCCCGGGTTCGATCCCGGGCGCCGGCGAGAAACAATGGGGCAGAGTTTCTTTCACCCTATGCCCCTGTTACCTAGCAGTAAAATAGGTACCTGGGAGTTAGTCAGCTGTCACCTGCTGCTTCCTGGGGGTGGAGGCCTGGTCGAGGACCGGGCCGCGGGGACACTAAAAGCCCCGAAATCCTCTCAAGATAACCTCAAGATAACGGTCGTTACGGTAGGTGGTGGGTATTATAACTGTGCTTGTTACATAGCTGTGGTAGTTAGGACATCATTCAGGATACTAATGGCGCAGATGGACCAATGAAAACCTAGATTGTTCAGGCGATGAGTCACAATAACATGGCTGAAGTATGCTGACCAGACCACACACTAGAAGTTGAAGGGACGACGACGTTTCGGTCCGTCCTGAAACCATTCTCAAGTCGATGAGAATGAGTCTCATCGACTTGAGAATGGTCCAGGACGGACCGAAACGTCGTCGTCCCTTCAACTTCTAGTGTGTGGTCTGGTCAACCTAGATTGTTCAGTATATAATCATTATGACCACAGTCATAAGAACTATCTTAGTTCACCCACAAATTACAGGACATATATACCAATTATAAAGAGTTACCAACACTTATGAATAACGTTTTGACTTTGAATTTAAATTGAATTAGAATATTTTTATATATACGGATAGTGTAAAAGTTTGTGCCGACACTGAAGACGATTAAGGGTAGAAGGTGATCTTAATTAAGTCGACTTCAGGAGGGTCCAGCACTCCTTAACAGCCTGAATCTCGTCGAGTTAATCCAAGTCAGTCGAGCGGTGACTGGAGATACTAGATTCGAATATGACAAGTGACTATTGACACGACTGACTGTTGACACGACTGACTGTTGACACGACTGACTGTTCACACGACTGACTGTTGACACGACTGACTGTTGACACGACTGACTGTTGACACGACTGGCTGTTGACACGACTGACTGTTGACACGACTGACTGTTGACACGACTGACTGTTGACACGACTGGCTGTTGACACGACTGACTGTTGACACGACTGACTGTTGACACGACTGACTGTTGACACGACTGACTGTTGACACGACTGACTGTTGACACGACTGACTGGTGACACGACTGACTGTTGACACGACTGACTGTTGACACGACTGACTGTTGACACGACTGACTGTTCACACGACTGACTGTTGACACGACTGACTGTTGACACGACTGGCTGTTGACACGACTGACTGTGGACACGACTGACTGTGGACACGACTGACTGTTGACACGACTGACTGTTGACACGACTGACTGTTGACACGACTGACTGTTGACACGACTGACTGTTGACACGACTGACTGTGGACACGACTGACTGTTGACACGACTGACTGTTGACACGACTGGCTGTTGACACGACTGGCTGTTGACACGACTGACTGTTGACACGACTGACTGTTGACACGACTGACTGTTGACACGACTGACTGTTGACACGACTGACTGTTGACACGGCTGACTGTTGACACGATTGACTGTTGACACGATTGACTGTTGACACGGCTGACTGTTGACACGACTGACTGTTGACACGACTGACTGTTGACACGACTGACTGTTGACACGACTGACTGTTGACACGACTGACTGTTGACACGACTGACTGTTCACACGACTGACTGTTCACACGACTGACTGTTGACACGACTGACTGTTGACACGACTGGCTGTTGACACGACTGACTGTGGACACGACTGACTGTTGACACGACTGACTGTTGACACGACTGACTGTGGACACGACTGACTGTTGACACGACTGACTGTGGACACGACTGACTGTTGACACGACTGACTGTTGACACGACTGACTGTTGACACGACTGACTGTGGACACGACTGACTGTTGACACGACTGACTGTTGACACGACTGACTGTTGACACGACTGACTGTGGACACGACTGACTGTGGCAGTCAGTCATCTGTGACCTCTTGACAGAAGTCGTGGTCCTGCTGGCTCACCGCAGCGCATCTTTGATCTGTGGTCAAGCATGGCCCTCCCTCCCTCCCTCCCTTTCCACAACCACCTTCCCTTCCTTCTCCTCTTCCACCACCACCTCTCCCATTCCTATCAACACCAAAACTTCCCCCATTCCTCTCTCTCTCCCCGACATCCCTTCCTTTCTCCACTCTCCCCTCTCCACCGCCTCCCCCGTCTCTCCCCCGGGCCGTCTCCAATACCACCTATGTTTAGAAATGAGCAGTTTTCTCTCCGGATTTTTCCTGCCTGCCTTTGAGGCGTCGGGTTCGTGAGTCCCGCCATCTCGTTTCTTTTACTTGATTACCAGAGGATGCTGTGAGTTGTGTGTGTGCGTGTGTGCGTGTGTGTGTGTGTGTGTGTGTGTGTGTGTGTGTGTGTGTGTGTGTGTGTGTGTGTGTGTGTGTGTGTGTGTGTGTGTGTGTGTGTGTGTGTGTGTGTGTGCAGATGGGTAGTGAGCTGGTGCAGAGATCACTAGGGGGGCTGAGGTAGAAATTTTGCTGCATTTGTGGTATATCTGTAGAGAATAGGACTCTTAGTCTGTCTCATATCCCTCGGTTAGAACAGAGGCTTCACGAAACATTCATCTGTCCTCACCAGATAAAGGTGGTGAGAACAGTTCCTCACCAGTTGTGGAAGGGTGAACTGGTACTGTGTTTTATTGGCAGTGGTAGTTGAAACATGGAGGCAGTGTAGTAGGTTTGTGCAGGGTAAGTTTGTAACACATTGTAAGCCCTCCCTGATACCACTACACCACTGAAGGTTTACACACTAGTGCTCTTAAGTATATTTTCTTAAGCAGTCTAAACAATATTTACAGTTGGGTGTAACCCTGTACCACTTGTCTCATACTGAACCAATGGTACGTTCAAGGAAATGCTTAATCTCAATTCAGAGGAGAAACGCCGGCTGCCACCCCTCCATTTTACATTAGTTACTACAAAAGTATTGATAATTACTAATTAAGGGATCGCCGGTGGTTCATGGGGAAAAACACCGCGCCCTGTTGACTTAAATTACTACCGAGAGATTTCTTCTTTAGATGTAATTTTTACTGACAGTTATGTTAAATTATTTATTGCTGGAGATGTTGGGAGGTTCACACAAGGAGGTTCAACGTCCTTGATGACACACGGGAGATGACAATGGAGGATAACCATTGACACATAAAGATGGAAATTTAACAACATTTTGTTAAGTCAAATAATCATTATTAATAACTAGCCTGAGTTACCCGACTGTTCCCAAGTTTTTCTCTCTCTCCTTTCCCACTTCCCCCATTTCTCCCTCCTCCGTCATTCCTTATCCCCCCAAACCCCCCCATCCTCCCACTCTCCTTCTCTCTCTTCAAACATCCACCTTCTACCATTTCTTCCTTCCCTCCCTCTCTCTGTCTGTCTCTGTGTCTCAAGATTAATAGTTTTCCCATTGACGTGTGGGTGGTCTTCCGGTGGGAGAAGCCTAGTACTGTGAAATGTTTCAAAAATATAATAGTTCCCCTTTGGCTTCGAGGAATGAGCAGGGTTTGAGAAAACCAATGAAGCTGCAGGAGGATGGCCTATTTTACGCTGCTACAGGTAAAGTATGATGATTAGAAAATTCTTGGAACTCTTAAGAGTTGGCCAGCAGACTGTAGCATTAGAAGCTAACTAGACAGGTTCAAGTGGTATATAGAGACTTTGGTAACGATGGCCCAGCTGGTGACAAGGGGCAGGCACGTAAACAACTGGCATATGACAGAGTAGTAGGCAGACTTGGCAAGCGAGTGAAACACTTGACAGTGATAGTAAATGCCCTCTCGCGGAGTTAACAGGAAACAAACACCATTACTATTAATGTGTAATTTTCCCCCCCTAATAGCCTATTTTATTTTTCACAGGGATGGGAACATGGCGCTGATACTAACACTTTGATGTCCTATGCATTCTATAACATCATAATATTATTATGTTCTAGTTTGTACATAATGTTTTATTGAGCTTAATGGCTGTGAGCACGCTAGCGATGCCGTTCGCTTTTATTGACATTAATCTGTTGTTAATTACGAATCCGTTTAAATACCCAGTTACCGGATTTATGTGTTTTCGTTATTGTGATGTTAGGATTGTCAGTGGTTTTCTTTAGTGTGAGTCCTGTGTTGTGTTGTGATCACCTAGGAGGCCCGAGAGTTGTAGTGTCCTTCTGTTGATTACCTGTTCCACGGGGGGTGATGGGGCGGGGGGGGGGGGGGCATGTGTTGTGAAATGACGGTTCGTGTACGATCTCAATAGGCTTACCGTCGCTTAAAACACCATCGCCAATTCTGTATCAACACGCTGGTAATTGTTGATTCTAATCATTTTTGCTGTACAAATTTACAACTCAGTTCTTAGACAAGTTTGCCATATACCCAAGTGATTTATATATATATATATATATATATATATATATATATATATATATATATAATCTTTTTTTATCCCTAATTGTGTTTATTTCTTATTGTAATGACTATTTACCGTCTTCCTGACTGACGTATAATTAGATTTAGTCGATATCTTACTGTAAGTGGTGCATGAGGCGGTGTACATAAGACTAACGGAGGTTTGCTTCAACAGGTGAGAAGCCGTACCGGTGTTCGTGGGAGGGCTGCGAGTGGAGGTTCGCCCGCTCCGACGAGCTCACCAGACACTTCCGGAAACACACGGGAGCCAAGCCTTTCAAGTGCCATCACTGCGGCCGCTGCTTCTCCCGCTCCGACCACCTGGCCCTTCACATGAAGAGGCACCAGTGAGGTCGGCCTCCGTCACCTTTGACCCCTCATCCCCCCTGCTGCCTGGGATGACCCAAGAGCACCCTAGCTTGACCTCTGATGACGAGAGCCTCCTCCGTGACTTGCTCCCCCCTGGCTGGTCTCACCCCTAACACACTCGTCACCACCACTCCCCCCTTCTCCTCGCCCCTCGTGTAACTGACACAGCCAGTAGTGACCCAAACGTGACCTTTGACCCCCCCCCCCCACTAGCGTGACTTGTGTGTGTGGGGCAAGCTAACAATGTCACGACATGAGAGGCACTCTGGACCAAACACTGCTAATGTGCGAGATAAAAAAATAAAAAATTCCCTGAACAATCCAGATTTTACAATGTACAGATTATATTCTGTGTTAGAGAAAGAGAAGTTATGCTGTAAGTGAATGTATGTAAAAACATGACTTAACAGCCCCTTTTATGGTAATATCGCACGTGTTGAGAAGGTGCGAGAAACTACTAGAGGGAAAAAAAACTGTGTACAGATTATTACTGAATCTTGCGAAACGAAACTTAAAAAAATATATATATGGGCTTGGATTGTCCCCCAGAAACTCGTGTTATTTTGTGTACAGTGTAGGGTGTAAGGCTCAAGCCAGCAGAGGCGTGGCTGTGTAGTGTAGCGGGAACAGATAATCCAACCTTTACGTATGTGAGTGGTTGCCTTCAAACCAGTGATCATTTTCTTTGTATACAAGGATTTCATTCTGTGAAAAAAAAAAGTCAATAGAGCTCCATGGCTGCAAAGCAAAAAAAAAAAAAAAAAAAAAAAAAATATAAAAAAGAAAAAGAAAAAAAGAAAATGATCTATTTGTTGTCTTCTTCTCTTTTTTATATTTGAATTTCAGGACAGAAAGTAGCCACAATTTTAAGTTAAATGAAAAAAAAAAGCTAGATTTTATCTTGAAATGTACAAAACGTCTCCATGTATCGCTAAGGATGCGTATACCGTGTATTGTTGTAATACTGATGTCTAGCGCTGTACATAAAACATTAATGTAAGGATTCTGTACCACTGCCATGCTGCTTGAGGCACGAAAATTATCAAGTGTGTGATGGTGGTAACTCCTCAGTGTCTGAGTCAACCGCCAGTCACATCAAAGCAACAAATTATCATCTGATATTAACCTCTTAATGGAAATAACCACCTTAGTAAGAACTCTGGCCTTGTGGGTGAGGACATGTGTGGATGCTGGTATATTCCGGCCTAATCTGAGGCTTCATTCTTGACTTTCTTTAAAATTTTAAGCTTTGAAAGGAACTAGAAGCCCTTCAGTAAGAGGAATCAGCCCGTTAATGACCCTTTCTGTTGCACGGCCAAAGTCTCGCAACAAAACGAATTCGAAACGGACTGATTCATCCTACTTTGGTCTTGCAATGAAAAGGATTATTAGCGGGCTAATTCCACCTCCACCTCCTCTGTGCCAGCCGAGCCAGGGAGCTTTGAGACACACACTCACCAGTATAGACCCTTCGCGCAGCCTCATCTCCCCGGGTCACACACACACACACACACACACACCAAGCAAAGGAATCAAGCATCAGAGGTGACATACTTATGACTTCAGATGTCTCGTCTACTGCATCTCTTACGCTTGCGGCGCCGGCTTTGACTCCTTCATACACTAAGATGGTCTTTTCTAGAGAAACAATGAAGTAGTCCCATCCTCAGCCCCCCTCCCCAAGAACTTGCTGGTTACCCTTCCCTTCTGCCAAGAATTATGGATATATTTTCATCGCATCATAACTAGAGAATACTTGAAAAGGACCAAATTTTGTTTTTCTCTGACAAGATTTAGCTAATAGTATGTCACACAGCTCAATAACACAAGCAGAGTTATGACTGCCGATTCTGCTATCACACAAACAACTCCATTGTGTGGCGTATGATATCTCCAGTTTCAGTACAAGAAATATTTTCTTCTGGCTTGATAACATTGCTGTGCTAGTTTTAGATATACTTCCAAAGACAACCAGTGACAGAAAAAACTTTATAGTATTATTGAAATGTCAACATGTTCGACATTCAGACGATGATTATACGTCAACAGCAGAGAAAACTGGATAAAGTATTGTCAAATTAGTGACCAATGTGATATCACTTGCAATGTAGATATAGAAAGGGATCAAAGTGATATCAATTAAATCAACTCGCAGTCTTACGCCAATGAAATGCAAGAAATAAGAGCAAAAAAACGCTAAAATAATACAACCTTAAGTCGCTGTACGTAGAATGTAGTTGCAAGTTTCACGTCATAAGACTACAAGAAAAAGCAAAATCTATCACAAAGGAGCAACAACCTACGACTACCATAACCCAGCGAGGAAGCCGGCGCTCGATCTCCAACTCTCAGATTACCATTCCATTCCCGTGCCCTGCCCAAAGTGTCCTTTTGTATTGCAGAACATTCTTTCCCTTCGAGTCTTACGCTCATTTATTCAGTCAAATGGTCGCTAGTGACACCAAGATTTATAGCAAGTAATTCGTAATTTCAACATTAATTTCATATTTAGCATCTCCAGTAAAGTAGTAATGACGTACAAGAAATTTTATTGACATGAATCTAGGATAAATATGGACTCAATTATACTGTATCATTAATCATAAATTATATATATATATATATATATATATATATATATATATATATATATATATATATATATATATATATATATATATATATATATATATATAAACAGTAATTATTCACACGTTTCTACACAGTTATTTTTGTATTTTTTTAATTTCATATCCTTTAGATCAACATAAAGCAAGATATAACTAAGTATCCCGTCAACAAATGGAAAAAAAAATAAATCAATAAATTTCAAGGACACAAGGCCCAACCGTCACTGAAAGTTACGTAGTTCTACAATGGTGCTAAAGTTCTCTTATACCTCAATACCTCCACGCGTTCACCACCGGTGTCTATGACAAAATTGTCAACGTGATCCTAACAAAAGAACATACATATATACATATATATATATACATAACCGTAATGATCCTGATGATAATGTGGCGGCCTCATATGTGATAGTCGAAGCAGGACAAGAAAACAAGTTCCCAAACATCAAGCTATATTTCGGACATAGCTGATGAAGCTGTTTAGAACCCAAATAGTAATGTACTTCACAGAGAGAGAGAGAGAGAGACAGAGAGATTAAACATCATAAAACACTACTTAAGTGGTATGAAATTCCATAATGAACAACGAACATTTCAACAAGTGAAAGAAGAGAGATTCTTCTCGTATATCTGGCCGGCCACACCAGTATCCAGTCCAGCAGTAGTCGCCGTAACCCCTGGCAGTGTTGGGCGACCTCACGTTAAGGGAGCTCTCTCCCCCAAGTACACAGACAACGCACACACGTTAAAGGGATGGATTAAAAAATGTATTTATATTACTTTGCTGTGAATACAAAGTATCTATATATATAAAACAGAGCGCTGACTAAACGAGTGCTAGATATAAACGAGCCCAACAAACATTACGACAAGAACAAAAAATAACAAGATGGTAAAAAGGAACAAAATCCACATTCGATTGCTTCAAACCTTTCTATACTTAGGTCTGTAAGTTCGAAAGGTTAACACGGCAAAACAAGAAGAAAAACAAAGGAACTTAAGATCAGTGCCCGAAATCCACACGAAGATGCACAACATAAAGAGGTAGCCTAAGTGTAAATACGAGAGGAATAAGTCATACTACAGCTGGTAAAGGACTTCTGAAGCACGTGTAATTTTTTTTCAGGACCTAAAAAAAAAGTTACAAAAAAAAGGGGGCAAAGAATCATCATTTACCAACACATTACTTGCCATTCTGTTTATTGGGGGCGCTTGTGGCTGTGGCAAGGTGCTCAGACTCCGCCACAGAATCTTGGACACCAAAGAAAATCTCTCAAGCATCGTAAAAGGTGTTTGACGAATGTTCTAGAAAAAAATAATTGGATTTCTTCTGGTCTTAAATGCTGGCTGTAAATAGTTTCAAGAAGAGCACTGATGTCTGTGCAACATCATGGTTCTATGATATACATGTTCCTTAGATTCTAAAGTGACTGGTTTCTGAACACTTTTCTCCTTATAAGCCACCCTCTGTCTTAGGATTAAAAGTTATTTGCGCTGTGACGTAAGGTAATCTCTGGGGCTCGGTGCAATAAAGGGTCACCTCACAATCGCAAGTTTATTGCAAAAAAAAATCGAACAAAACAAAATATGGGGCATTTTCCCCCCAACCCAACTGTTGCAAAATGACACAGTAATAACCCCAATGATTGTGGCTTCCCGTTTTCTTTCACCGAGGTCCCCCAGACTTAGATCATAGATACGTAGCATTTTATTGAATGTAACAGATTAACCCCACGTCTTCAGGGGTAGCTTAAGCTTTAACAAAACACCATCTAGCATATACAAGTTCTATCCTCTCACTGTCATAGTAACAAAGTAGATCACCCTAGAGCAGTTGTAATGAACAGTCTCGCCTCGACACCTTATCGTATGTATAGACTTTTGGTACAAATTTGGAACACAGTGATAATTGGGTTTAGAAGTAGGATTCTAAATTGTACCATGACCCTCAAATATTAATATACTTGTTTCTATTTATTTATCTAAGACTGTTATATCTTCTGTTACTGATATTATTTTCCTCTTGTTACATTTTCCTCTCGTTACATTATATATATATATATATATATATATATATATATATATATATATATATATATATATATATATATATATATATATATATATATATACTCACACACCATGTGTTACTGAAGTATTTATTGCCGTCGAGGGTACACTGTTGTAGTGAACGGAGCCAAACTGTCAAAGACATGGTAGGAATTTTCATAACATAGGAGAGACTGTGTGGAATCTTCCCCTTAACTGTGAAAACACATTAATGTACACATTTAAAACGTGAAAAAAGGTAAATGAGGCTACGACCCACCAAATATAATTAAATTCTAGGTATCTATATACTATTAGATTCCCTATTAGAGAGACCCTATCACAGCCTGTTATTGATATAAGCGGACGACAATTGCTCAATTCGTAGATGAGACTTGTACGTGCTACTGTAGATGGGAGGGGTAGGGGGGGGGGGAAGAGAAGTCTACTTCTGTATCTACTCCCTTCCCTTACTTGGGCATGCAGGGGAAAGTCTGTGCCCACCCCTTCCCTCTAACCCCTTCCTTTTCACTACATGGGCATACAGAGGGGAGTCTGTACCCTCTCTGCCCCTTCATTTTTCTTGAACTGGGATAGTCTGATCCCTCCCTGACTAATTGGGGACGTTTTCCCCAATGCTCCCTTTCCTTATGGATAGGGAACACAGTGCACCCTATCAACGACTTCCCATCTCCCCTTTCCATATTGCTAGGGACCTTGTGCTCCTCACCCCGCCCACACTTGCCCCTTTCCCACACCCACTCGTGTCCACTTACCCTAGTGGTAGGATAGTCTGTGCTAGTCTCCATGCCCTCATATTCTCCACTTTCAATAGTGCCAGTAGAATCCCATGTCCCTTTACTGTTGGAGGAAATCTGTGCTCTTCTGAACGCCTACCCCCATGTATTACTGCATTCAGTTCTAAGAGCGTCTCTGCCCGTTTCCATGCCCACGTCTACATAAATCTGCGACCTTCCTCCATTCCCCTTTATGTCCGTAACGTTAGGGATATCTAGTCTTCCCCAACGTGACTGGGGATGGGAAGTGAATTGGCCCTTTAACCCACCCTGCCTGCCTGCCTGCCGCTCCTTACTGACGAGCACAGAAGGATACCCACTACCCCCCCCCCCCAACACCCTGACTCTTCTCTCCTTCTTGTTGTTTCTGTGGTGTTGTGGATCCCAGCTTACGCGTGGTCAAGGTTTAGCGACACTGATCAAAATTTATAAACGAGACGTTTAACAAATCATATTTTTAAAACGGAATACGATGTATAGACATTGTATAATACACCGAATTATACATTGTATTATACCTTATATATAATACATTGTATTATACATTATATATAATATCGTACATAACAGCCAGAGCATTACCAAATAAACAACGTCTTGAATTGTAAATTTCCAAAAATCTTTTGAGAATTTAGTCAGCCCCTAATTCAAGTAAATTGGTATTTTCATTATTTATTTTTGCTGGTTTTACTTGCCTTAGTCAGAGTTATGGAAAAACTGGGCACATTTAGTTTATGTCAGGCTGCTAAGCTAGTTTTGGCTCAATTTAAAAAAAAAAGTTCATTCAATTTAACATAACAATGAACATGTTAAAAATTTGTGAAAGTTTAACAAATGTACGATATTTAGGTTGTTGCAAACTATCTATTAGGTACGAGTTTATATATACATTATTCGGTAGTTTATACGCATTTTGTTTAATGATGCTTATTCAAGTCCCATTTCTAAACACACAAATGTGTTAACAAAAGTTAACTGATTTGTTCAGGTTAACTCAGGCGCTTTACTTTTTTGGGTAAGTGTAATTTAATATTTTTCCTACGCGACGTGAACACGTGAAGAGCGTACACCTAGGAATCAATAGATGTGTTTAAAGGTGCTATTGCCACAGCAGCTGGAGGTCCCATCTCTTCCTCTCCCTCGCTCTCTCTCTCTCTCTCTCTCTCTCTCTCTCTCTCTCTCTCTCTCTCTCTCTCTCTCTCTCTCTCTCTCTCTCTCTCTCTGTGTAAATACATTTCATTTCTTCTACTTTTATTACCTTTTCTACTAAAGAAAAAAGAAAGGAATTTATGTTTGTATTTATAATGAATTCTAAAAGAAAGCGTTTATAATTAGATTCTCGTAGGTAGTGTTCTATAGAAATATAAGGTATAGGGCGTAGTCCGTTTAGGATTGTGTATTCAGTTCTGTTTGCCCTGATTTTACCGTTAGTTTACTTGGATGCTACATCGAAAAAAACGATTAAATTGTGACGGCTTGCCTTTCTTATTTTATAAAATGGGTACAATGCTTCAATATTAAGCTAAAGACTTACATGTGCGATGGCTGCGCCTGGCGAGGCGCGGTGGGCACCTTGGCGAGCTCTTTCTCGCTAAGGTCGAGCCGCTTGTAAGGCTTTAGATTTGGCTACGGTTACCAAGGTCGGGTGAGGAGGTGGCGAGCTGCGATGGTGTCGAGAGTGTAGCTCGGAGCTGTGAAGCCTGATGTCCTGTCCTAGCTATTTAGTTCCTCCTTTCTAGATCAGATGCATCTCTAATGCTTGGTCTCTTAGCGAGACTTAAGGTCCATATTAACTAAAAATGTATATAAGTATGTAAATATATCGAGAACAAAAATTTTAAATGAAACTTACCACCTAAAGTTTTTTATTTTATTTATAAGGAGCTATTAAGTCGTGCTTCCTCTCAGCATATCACGTGTTTCTAAGTTTAAGTGTAAAACGCACAAAAGAGTTACGGTGGGAGAACCTGGTGATTACGTAATAAATATCTTGAATCACATTAAACCTATACTCAAATAATGGTTTTTTTTTGTTGGGTCTATATTAAGCGTACCTGGTCAAACGTTCCTAGTTCATAGCAAAATTGCGGAGTGTCGTGTTAGGTAAACGAGGAGGAACTTGGTGCTTAGTTCAAGGCGAAGGCTGAATGATGTGCTGTTATGTGATGTTTGCCACCTCATCTCACCCCTCCACCCTGACTAGTGATCAGTGGCGTGTATTGCATGTTGACGGTGGGACGCCGAGGGTAAATGCAAACATTTTTTGACATTTCTGTGATGTTTAGAGATTGTTAAGAAGCCTTTAGTAAATAAAAAAAAATAAAGCAAGAATGAAAGCAAGGTGATTAAGACTTTAATAGTTTTTGAAAAGTCTTCATAATCCTATTTATAAACACCATAATGTAATGGTCCGATCAAGTACTATTCAGTACCCTATCATCGCCTTCCTCTCATACGAACCCTCACACCCCACCCAATTTTTTTATTATTTTTTTGTTATTTTTTTTTTTTTTAGAAAACTTAGTATTAGAAAGTGTATAATGGTCAGTCCCCTCCCCTCCCCCCTTTACTGACCTTCACATAAGGAACATAAGAGTGACCTAGTGACCTAGCAATGGCATGTCATGTCACGGGGGCGCTGGTGCTATTGCCAGGACTCTGTGGGACGGGGCATGGAGGTCTCGGAGTTTCACAGTATTTGGAACTGTACCCTTAAGACTTGCAACACTGGCAAGGTAGGAATCAAAATGTATTCACACTCTTTTTAGGAATTTGAAAAAAAAATAATAAAGATACTTTTCTGAGATGCTTTAGTGCTGTATCATATATATATATTTTACATTTGTATACACGAAAGTTAAATATCTTAAAAAATATATATAAAAAAATCGCTTTTAGCCAATGGATTGTGAGCTCCAGGTGTTGAAATTTTGTGTTGAATCCCGTGGAAAATACACAAACAATTCTCCTACATTAAGACACAGAAAGAGAGACCAAGGCCGGTGTCTGCATCAGTTACATTGGCGTGTCGTGCCGGGAGTGACAGCTCCTGCGGTGTCAACGTTAGCCAAGCATTGTTCCCAAAGACTTTTAAAAAATAAAAAAGCTTGATTAGATGTTTATTACAGAAAGTTTTTGAGACAAGGTGAGCAGTGTAAAATGTTTACAACCAATGAAAAGCTGTGGTAAAGTGATTACATTGTAATAAAAAAGCATTAAAATGACCAGAGTCTTTCATTGTATAAATTGTCCTCTGAAATGTAGACAGGCGAACGGGCGGATGTACAGAGTGATAAACAGACGAATGAGTTATATAGATGCATACATGGACAGATGAAGAACAAATTAATAGCCTGAAGTTTTGCGCACACACTCCCTCCTATGGAACAGTTCCCCAAATGTGATTTACTGAATAATGATCTTAATTACCAATTGTAACCTTATGAACCTCTGGGATTTTTACCTTAAAATTCTTACGAGAGGTGGAATATAATACACACGACAGTGAATGAAACAACGTCTGTGAATTACACACAGAGATCACACTAACGTAATGCATCAAATGAACAAATCCACAAGGGCCGTGACGAGGATTTAGATTTAGATTAGAACTTTGGTTTCAACTCTTTTTACCCTGTCGTAGCTCAGTCGATTAAGGCAGTGTCTGGGATGCTCCCTGACGCAGGTTCGAATCCTCGTCACTGCCCTTGTGGATTTGTTCATTTAACGTCTGTGAAGCTTCTACAAAAGCGCCGTCTTGGAGAAAACAAATTCGACTGAAGGGTGTACGCTTCTGTAAGACTTATGTCATGTCTTCCTCTCACAATGCAGATTAAGCAATACCAACGTACACGATTCGTTACCAGGTTTCAGATCCGATACACAAAGAAGGGCAGATCCATAGTCCTTAACATACTCATTGACAAAGCTATTACAAAAATGGTGAGACAGGGAGGTATTATGTTCAGTTGTTCACTAGATCATTTGTTCTTCTTCACTAGAACAATTGGTCTAGTGAAGAAGCAAGACAAACAAGCGATGGGAGAATACAGACTTAATGAATCGCATGATGTAATTTAAGAGAATTTAAAACATATTATCTGGAGAGTATATATTATTTTTATCACGAAAGGCTCTTGAAGTATTATTGTTTCAAGATAGTTATTCCTGCTTGACATTCGGAGGAAGAACTGTGTACACATTAGTGGGTTTCAGTTGATCGCCGCCAGGACCAACACGAAAATAATAAATAAAACATTGTATCTGCGAGGCGAGATGTCACAACACTGGTACTGACACAGTTTAAGGCACCAATATAAATTTGGAAATTATAACTTTCCTATTATATGTAACTCTTTTTTTTTATAGTCGTGGTATAAATCTGTGACGATAATGAGAATATCAAATTATGTCTAAGTTTTTCGGAATGTCTTTAACCACATATCATACACTATTCTATTAAAAAGGTTATGACACAGTTGAAAAACAGAGGTGCAACAGGTACTCTAAGAGAGAACTCTATCAACATCAGAGGCCCGAGACTGTTCAACACGCTTCCACTACACATAAGGGGCATAACTGGCCGACCCCCTCACAGTGTTCAAGAGAGAACTCTATCAACATCAGAGGCCCGAGACTGTTCAACACGCTTCCACTACACATAAGGGGCATAACTGGCCGACCCCTCACAGTGATCAAGTGAAAACTTGATAAACACCTCCAATATCTTATCAGACTGCGAGCAGCCGCATTCAACAGCCTGGTTGACCAGACCATCAACCAGGAGGCCTGGTCAGAGACCGGGCCGCGTGGACGTTCATCCCCGAAATCAACTCAAGGTAACAGCAAAGTAGATAATTGTTTAAATTGGCGATTATAAGTCCCAATCTCTAAACTATATAGTAAAAATATATGAAGTAAAACTATTTAATCGTTGCCGAGATTTAAAAAAATATACAATGACCCTCCACCAATTAAAGTGTTACCTATTGCCAATAAGCCTTAATAAGCAACGATGGATAAAAAAAAGTGCGTCACATTATACATCACAAAACGTACATGACGCAATTCAGCTCTCGCATATGGAAGAGAAACCATGACATTTATTTCCGGGTTAAGAATAGTCTTAGAGTTGCTGAGAGGAAGACTGATCAAACTCATGAAGCATTGTAACACCCAAATAACGTTGCTAATGATGAACCACCCGACCCACACACCTGACAATGAAGAAGTGATGAAGTTTCCTCATTATAAGACCTAATGGTAGTTCCTATTATACGACTTAATGATGGTCCAAATACTTGATTTACAACAAAGACATTTCCACTTCCCTGAATATAGCAAGAAAAAAAAAAAAACATGCTTTCGCAGATGATAGAGAAACTGCACAAAACTTTCATTCAGTCGTAAATATATTGTAAATGATACCCTGGTAAGCTACCACGCAAATGAAGACTAAATAAGAATGCCTTTGTTACAGAGGCGAAACTCACAATGTAAGAGCATCAATCCAGGTATAGTTACAAGCACAGAGCGAAAACAGAGTAGCGTTAAATGATCAAAAGACACGACCTAAACATTAATCCGGAACCAGCCAATACTATGCATAGAATGTATGTAAATAACGACAACCAAGAAGGAACTGCAGAATTATTCTAAACACAGATGACATTCCAAAAGGTGCAGAATATACCTTCAGCCGCCCCCCCCAAGGCGAAAGACCTCTGCAGTATACCACATAACCCCAAGACTGTTGACCTGTATACCACAGTACCCCAAGACTGTTGACCTGTACACCACAGTACTCCAAGACTGTTGACCTGTACACCACAGTATTCCAAGACTGTAGACCTGTACACCACAGTACTCCAAGACTGTTGGCCTGTACACCACAGTACTCCAAGACTGTTGACCTGTACACCACAGTATTCCAAGACTGTAGACCTGTACACCACAGTATTCCAAGACTGTTGGCCTGTACACCACAGTATTCCAAGACTGTTGACCTGTACACCACAGTACCCAAAGGATAAGTAGAATATTGAGGGTCATCGTATTGCTTGAATATTCTATAAACCAACATAAAACACAATAAGGCCCAACAACCCAAACACCGTAGCATACCCAACACAGTAGCACACCAAACACCGTAGCACACCCAACAACCCAAACACCGTTGATCACAAGACGACACACAAGGTACTCTGCAGTAACCCATTCCACCTTAAGACACCAAATATCCTGCAACACAATTCTCACATTTTGTAATATAATGAAACACATTATAAAAGCCAACACAAATTTAGAACTAAATTCTTAAATAAACCGAGACTGTTGGAAAATACAGCACATCCTGTAGTCTCAAGTATGCGAGGATCAATGCAATGTATTATACAGTCTTAAGACTGCAAAACAGAGCTATAACTGCATAACACAATACAATATGAACGAAAAAACTTGAAGATTGTATAGAACAGCGCTCAAAACAAAACACAATCTCAACATTGTGTTGAACAAGACAATATTCCATTCAGTTTATTTAGAAAATTAAAAAAAAGTTCAATAAGAATTCCTAAAAGCTATTGGAATAACGCAGCATGACAATAATCCCAAGACAAATTGGTATAATACAGCACAAGAAACAATCCAAGACTGCGCAGAACTGTATAGCACCGAGACCCACAGTGTGGTAGTTATAACACACACGCGTTCAATCCCCGATCGTCCAAGTGGCTGGGCACCATTCCTTTCCCCCCGTCCCATCCCAAATCTTTATCCTGATCCCTTCCAAGGGCTATATAGTCGTAAAGGCTTGGCGCTTTCTCCTGATAGTTCCCTTCCCTCTGGGTTTGGGATTGATCTAGAGTTCGATGTTTGGGAATGTTTCCTTACACCTGATGCAGCTGTTCAGCTAGCAGCAAAAATTGACCCTGCAGTTGAGTGAGCGTTACGGGATGCAACCTTCGAAATGGTCAATCGGTGGTTAGGGGAAAACTTCGAGAAAACCAATACTAAACAACTCTCTCACTGCGAATTTCAACACACTATATATTTCGGACACCTGTGCATAACAGTTTAAAAACTTCAACCACATCACTGCAGAAAATTGCATCACACAATATAAGCACAAAAATGTTTTAAACCAATGCAAGAACACTAAACAAACCTTAAATTATTAGACCAATGCAGTAACACTAAACAAACCCTAAATTATTAGACCAATGCAGTAACACTTAACAAACCCTAAATTATTAGACCAATGCAGTAACACTAAACAAACCCTAAATTATTAGACCAATGCAGTAACACTAAACAAACCCTAAATTATTAGACCAATGCAGTAACACTTAACAAACCCTAAATTATTAGACCAATGCAGTAACACTTAACAAACCCTAAATTATTAGACCAATGCAGTAACACTTAACAAACCCTAAATTATTAGACCAATGCAGTAACACTAAACAAACCCTAAATTATTAGACCAATGCAGTAACACTTAACAAACCCTAAATTATTAGACCAATGCAGTAACACTTAACAAACCCTAAATTATTAGACCAATGCAGTAACACTTAACAAACCCTAAATTATTAGACCAATGCAGTAACACTAAACAAACCTTAAATTATTAGACCAATGCAGTAACACTAAACAAACCCTAAATTATTAGACCAATGCAGTAACACTTAACAAACCCTAAATTATTAGACCACTGCAGCATACTATATAACCCGAACTCTGCACTTTTGCTTACGAGACAATCCTTGCCAAGTAACTGGAATAAAGTGCCATACCAATATTTAACACTTTAATTTAATCTCAAGTGTACAAAATAATACAACATTCCCCACCGAGGATGCATAAGAGCGTGCTTGACCACCTTAGGAAGCTATGAGAGAATATTGTATGTACTCAGTTCTTCCTCATGGGAAACCACAGTAAGCGAATAGAATACTAGAAGCTTATAAAATAAAGACCTCTCAGTGCATAGTGTTAATTGAAAACCGAGAGAATGTGGCATATGTTTTTATCTCATCTTTAAGAGAGACTTAGTTCACTGAGATGGTTGAAGCACAGAATGTGACTCAGGTTGTGAGGAGTGAGTGGAGGAACTATTATGAGGAACTAATGGATTAAACTACTCTGAAATGGAGTATTTTCTCCCCATTCAGACATTAATCCTCACTGAACACAGAATATCCAAGAACTCTAGTGTAATATACCTCTTAAATATATAAAGTTTGAATATCTTTTATTTACATCCTACAAATTAGTTGATATTAGTTACAAATAATACATAATTATATGAAATAGAATTACCTGTTGTTGGCATCAAGGGAGGGTAATTATCAGAGAAATCATTAAGTCATTTCTGTTATATGAGACATGGAAGGAATACGAGGATAAGGATTTGGGATAGGAAGGTGGGACTTAATGGAGCTCAACCCTTAGGACCATCGGGAATTGATCGCCGACCTACAAGAAGCGAGGCCGTCGATGTACCATCTAGTCCAAGTTGTTGGGCTTGCAGGCAGCAAGGAAACGACGAACAAGTTAGCATTACATTCGACAAGATAATAAACAAAGCAACCATGCAGCATACAATATGACTGCTAGACTATGTAGAACACTACAACACACCATTCAGATCTAAAGTTACGGTGCTACTTGCCATGCAGTTGCAAGGCCGTAGGGAAATACAACGACACCATGCAAAACTATGTAAACTAATGCAGCACACCAAGTAACCGCGAGACTATGTAGAACAAAGCATCACACCATCCAGTTCAAGGTTATGCAGAACATGGACAATAACAGTCATCCTTAACAATGTGTAAAACAATGTAGTTCATCACATAACCAAGAATATGTCCAGCAGTGCAACACTCTAAAAAAAATTGACATTGAATTTGATCATTCCAATATTTGTCAATCATTTCCTCTTTATACAAATGACATTGTGAGCTCTATCGAGCGCCATTTTTTATCCTTACAAAATAAAATAACTGAAATATTAAATACAACAAATTTTTGGAGCAGGAAAGAGGAATCGAACCAGAGTCTTGGGGGTCACTCAGACGCACACAGTACTCAGGACGCAGGTTCGATCCCCGTTCTGCTTCAAAGATTTTCTCATAGATATCACGTTATTGTAATTTCCATGGTGTAACTATATATAAAATCTATCATCAACCTTGTTACAAAAGATTTACAATCCTGGCATAAGTTGTATATACCATTGCAGTTCCTTATGTCAGTTGTGGGTGCATACGACGACCCTCTACCGTTCATCCATCACAAATATTCACAACGAGAGGTATACCCTATTCCTGGGTGTATACTCTTGTCGTGGACAATGTTCAGAACTAAAGTATACATGTAGGTTGGTCAATAAGCTGTTGTAGTGGTCATAATAATCCACCAAGGGTCCATAGTCTCAACGCCAAACTAAAGCATCTAAAAAACTATAGAACCTGTAACTGCTATGGCTGAAATGTTCGAAACTTAAAACTCAAAATAAAACTTCGACTGTTGTTCCCACCCAAAAAAGTTTATTACTTTGTACTTTTGGAATTGCATATCAAAATGTGAAACAGTCACCATAAACCTAACCTGACCTGACCTGGGAAAATGTACAAGTCTCGTTTCATCGTGTTGGATATTTTCTACATTTTAAGTTTCCATGTCGTTTTTCGCCATCATTCATGGCTGTTTGATGCACGTTTTGTCATGCTTGAGTTTGAAAATTGTTCAATTTAAACTTTTGTTTAAATTAGATACCAGCTATGTTCTATGATTATCTTTTTTTAAGATCTGATATTGACTATTATATATATATATATATATATATATATATATATATATATATATATATATATATATATATATATATATATATATATATATATATATATATATAGGGGTACCACCTCTGGTGCAAGTGTAGGGACCCATAGCCTTGGAGAAGAAAATAAAGAGTATTCAGAGAAGACCTTGTGGATCCTTACTGAACACTTTGATATTTTCTTCTCCTACCACCCCTATTCTTTTGGTATGTGTGTATATATATCAAACTTCATTTGAAAATGTCATTACACAAAAAAGTTATAACATTAGTTACATGCAGGGTACAAGGCTACTTGTCACAAGTTGTATAGCTCCTCCAGCTCCTCAGATGGCGGGCAGGAACCATGGATGCAGTGAGCATTTCCTCTCTGGATTGCCACACTAAGGTGCTGAAAGAGAAAACTGGCAGCTCTAGGGTCTCTAGTTGTTTCGATTAGCTTAGACCCCAACTCCTTCAAAAAGCTAGCAGCACTTTTACCCCAGGCACCAAGTGTTTCTGAGGCCATGGGGAAAAATTGTAGTGGTGCTCAAGGTTTCTGTATTTACATGACTTGGCTGCTTCCCGGTGATTGGCAGCTCCTCCTGCTTGTGTAGCACTGAAGTAAACATAGGTATTGGCTAAAGTTGAAACGCAAGTGTAGTCCCACACCAACTGTCTACCATTCTTCCAGGGGTTCATGATTCCGTCTGGGCGACCGACAGGCTCACCAGAGTTGCGGGACATTAGGTAACGGGGCTCTCTCTCTGCTGGACAACCGGCTGTGGTAAGGCTTCTCCTAATAATGTCATTGACCTCGCCGTGTCTTGCATGCCATCCTCCTGTCCTTTGGCAGAGAAGGCCATGCCGTCCGTATCTGTCGGCCTCTGCCTCGCCGCAAATACACCTGTATTCGGTGTGGATTGGGGCAGTGAGTCGGAGAGCCACGGCAATTCGGAGGGCCTGCGGTGTGAGACGGGTGCCGATTGCTGACATTGGGGTTGCTAATAGGAAATCACCTGCATGGAGAGCTGCTACAGCTCTAAGTCGGGCAGTGTCATGTGGTGTTGTCGCCGCTTCTAGCAAAGTCGCAGCGTCTTGGTCGGCAATGGGGCGATCCCAGTTGGATTGCTTATGGGCTTCAGAAGGAGGTGGTTGGGGTGCTGGTCCTGTGAGAGAGACCCATTTGGTTGTACAGTCTGTGAAGCTGGGATCATGTACCCCCTGCCTGTTGAACTAGGTGCTCAGGTAGGATTTCCTTCACCAAGTTGTCAGACGTCACTGAAGAGGACAGGAACGCTGGTACAGCAATTTGTGTTGCTGTGCGCACGTCAAGGCCCCCGAGTCTGACAGGAAGGGAGGCCTGTTTCCACTGTGAGTCGCTGAGGGAAAGATTGAGGGCTTTTTCTAGTGTTGATTTCAGCAAGCTGTCGTACTCTTCTAATTTAATATTGTTGAAAGATGGCGAACATCTTAGAAATCAGGTCAGCCTGTGGAGGGACAAGCATCTGGTGATGAGGTAAAGTGCATCATGAGCATCTATGTCTTCAGTCCACTCGTTCATCCTCTTCATCCTCGTAATCATCTTACCAAGGACCTCGTCGATGGCATTCCCTCCAAGAGGAGCACCTAGGAGAGTGCTGTCCTCAGGGTTGATTGTACGAATGTCAGGCAAAACAAACTTTATTTGCTCTATTAGGCGCTGTTCAGTGTGAGGCCTAGACTTGCTATATACATATATATATATATATATATATATATATATATATATATATATATATATATATATATATATATATATATATATATATATATATATATATATATATATATATATGTATATATATATATATATATGTCGTACCTAGTAGCCAGAACGCACTTCTCAGCCTACTATGCAAGGCCCGATTTGCATAGTAAGCCAAGTTTTCCTGAAATAATATATTTTCTCTAATTTTTTTCTTATGGAATGATAAAGCTACCCATTTCCTTATGTATGAGGTCAATTTTTTTTATTGGAGTATATATATATATATATATATATATATATATATATATATATATATATATATATATATATATATATATATGTCGTACCTAGTAGCCAGAACTCACTTCTCAGCCTACTATGCAAGGCCCGATTTGCCTAATAAGCCAAGTTTTCCTGAATTAATAGATTTTCTTTAATTTTTTTCTTATGAAATGATAAAGCTACCCATTTCATTATGTATGAGGTCATTTTTTTTTATTTGAGTTAAAATTAACGTAGATATATGACCGAACCTAACCAACCCTACCTAACCTATCTTTATAGGTTAGGTTAGGTTAGGTAGCCGAAAATGTTAGGTTAGGTTAGGTTAGGTAGGTTAGGTAGTCGAAAAACAATTAATTCATGAAAACTAGGCTTATTAGGCAAATCGGGCCTTGCATAGTAGGCTGAGAAGTGCGTTCTGGCTACTAGGTACGACATATATATATATATATATATATATATATATATATATATGTCGTACCTAGTAGCCAGAACGCACTTGTCAGCCTACTATGCAAGGCCAAATTTGCCTAATAAGCCAAGTTTTCCTGAATTAAAATATTTTCTCAAATTTGTTTCTTATGAAAAGATAAAGCTACCCATATCATTATGTATGAGGTCAATTTTTTTTATTGTAGTTAAAATTAACGTAGATATATGACCGAACCTAACCAACCCTACCTAACCTAACCTAACCTATCTTTATAGGTTAGGTTAGGTTAGGTAGCCAAAAAAGTTAGGTTAGGTTAGGTTAGGTAGGTTAGGTCGTCGAAAAACAATTAATTCATGAAAACTTGGCTTATTAGGCAAATCGGGCCTTGCATAGTAGGCTGAGAAGTGCGTTCTGGCTACTAGGTACGACATATATATATATATATATATATATATATATATATATATATATATATATATATATATATATATATATATATATATATATATATATATATATATATATATATATATATATATATATATATATATATATATATATATAAGCGGCATATATTTTGCCGCTGATAAAATGTCTTAAGATCCTCCATCCCTTCAGATACTGAGCTAGCAAGCAATATGTAAGCGTTGGAATTTAAATAATTTAAATCCTGCATCACGACTTAACCAGACTGATGACCATTCGACCATCATAAACCTGTCGTTTTAGGAATTCCAGAATGTCTAAATTTATCGAGTTTGATGAATAAATAAAAAGAGTCGAGTAAGTTGCTCGATGATGTCACGATAAATAATAAATACACATAATAAAACGCACAGAGGAACTGCTCATAGCACTAGTTTATTTGGTCAGTAAGAAAGTAAATTGTACTGCATTACTCTGTTCACAACCAGTATTCTCAGCACGTTCACCCCAACACTTTCTCTCGATTTGCCACTTTGTAAAACAATGCGAGTGTTTTGCCTATCCATAAACGTACGAACCTAAGTAACCCACCTAACCTATCGAGTGAAATGCATGGAAAACGTCAATAATACTGTGGTTTAATTTTTACCGATGCGTCGCATTTTGAACGACGATTTCGATTTCGTAAAACAAATAATGCGACGTATTGAGTTAGACGGTAGGTTCTTACACTCACCTCACTGAATATGAGACACCAATGATAACTTTATAACACCCTGGTAATAACTTCCTTAATTTATCAAACTATTTTAAGATCATATACCGATTATTGATGCAGATTACATCTCCAAATATCTCTATAATAATGATCCACAACCCTGCCATAGACCCATAGTGCAAGGATGTTGTAGATGCCAGACTGCTCGTTACTGTGGTAACCCCTAAACTGGTTCATACAAGGATGATGCACATTACTTATACAAGGTATCCTATTGAATGGTATATTTTGTTGACCAGACCACACACTAGAAGGTGAAGGGACATTCTCAAGTCACAATCGACTTGAGAATGGTCCAGGACGGACCGAAACGTCGTCGTCCCTTCACCTTCTAGTGTGTGGTCTGGTCAACATACTTCAGCCACGTTATTGTGATTCATCGCCTGCGAATGGTATATTTGTCTCGTCCTCTGTTCTGCGCTTCATCGAGGCAACGATGCACGAAAGCTATTGCAGCTATACTCAATACAAAAACTTATCATTCTTACACAGAAGGAGCAACTGTAGATAAGAGTTGCAACTGTCATCATTAATGATTACATATGACGAGTAATGTAAGCAACACGTCAGACTCGTGAATGAGTTTGGGTGGACATAAACAGGAGCGGTCCACTACGTTTCCATAATTCTTATGTACTTATATGTAAACCGATTTCTCTTACCTACTAATCCAGCTTCCGAGTGATGTCCCAATCAGATGTGGTCCTCGTCGTCTTCAGCCAAGTGTAGTCGGAGATCCCTGCAAGTTTAAACACAGGTAAGGAAGAAGACGGGACGAGGAACTAAATACATCATGCAATAAAAATGTCTAGCATAATATATATATCTTGGGTTTTGAACTAGCTTAAGAATTAGACGGCCAACCCATACTTCTGAAAATAAAGGAGGTGACGACGTTTTGATCCGTCCTGGACCATTATCATGTCGTGTAAAGATTGATTTATTAATAAAGATTAAGCCACCCAAAAGGGGACACGGGCATGAATAGCCCGTAAGTGGAGGCCCTTTGGAGTCATTACTAGTACCAATAGCTGGTACTTGGGATCTGTGGATATCGTGTTAAGAGAGGTAAGTATATATGGGACGTGTGGGAGATGAAAGACGTTAGGTATTACCTGCTGGCCGCCCAGGCGGGCTCGCAACACCTCCTTGCAGAACGAGCCGCAGTTTGTGTTGAACTACAAGTGTGCGTGTCGGCCTTCGGTAATACATTGACATCAGTAATGGATATGCAGGTGGCGCTGCCCCACACAGAGACATCCCTGGAAACACAAACCGAAACTGTCTCTGTTTTTCGCTTGTTACAACTTGTAATAATGTTGTTGCATCTTGGCTTAACGTGTTTATGACGTATTAGAACGTTGTTACAACTTGCTATATTGGTTGTTATAACTGGTTAGATGTTAAAACTTGTTCGAACGTTGTACCAACATTGTAGTTTCGGTGTGTGTTTGGCGGGATGAGCCAAGACCCTCAAGTACAATGAACTGGACAATCAGTGTAATTTTGCTCACAGAGATCCTTGGCTACTGAGATGGAAGCACCAAGGGGCTTCTCAAAGACTTAGGCTCTAGGCTCATGGAAATAAAGGAGCCAAGAGCTGCTCTTACCAGCTCTGTAGTGTTACAAGACACGGGGGAAACTCTGTAATACTGTTGTTTCCTGTCGGTTATCCAAGGAGGTTATCTTGAGATGATTTCGGGGTTTAGCGTCCCCGCCCTAGACCAGGCCTCTTTTTTGTTACAAACCCACAGGAAGCAGCCCGCACCAGCTGTCTAACTCCTTGGTACCTATTTACTGCTAGGTGAACAGGTGCATCAGGGTGAAAGAAATACTGCCCATTTGTTTCCGTCTCCTTCGGGGATCGAACCCGGAACCTCAAGACTACGAATCCGAATCGCTGTCCACTCAGCTGTCAGGCCCCTGTGGCGATGGAGGAGGTTATCTTGAGATGGTTTCGGGGCTTAGCGTCCCCGCGGCCCGGTCCTCGACCAGGCCTTCTTTTTGTTACACACCCCCAGGAAGCAGCCCGTAGCAGCTGTCTAACCTCCAGGTACCTATTTACTGCTAGGTAAATACAGGCATCAGGGTGAAAGAAACATTTTGCCCATTTGTCTCCACCTCATCCGGGGATCGAACCCGGAACCTCAGGACTACGAATCCGAAGCGCTGTCCACCCAGCTGTCAGGCGCCCTAGCACGGAGATTTACAGTCATAAAAATTTGATGTGTACCGTATTTAGAACCAATCTTGTGTAATTAAAGCTTAATTTAAAATACAAATAAATCAGTGGTGAAGGTAGAAGACAATACAAAGGCATAGGAGGAAGTCATGAAAGATTCCCAAAGAATGTGCGTGCGACTAAAAAAAAAAAAAAAATAGAATAACAGAAAACAGAATATTCACAGTCAAACGGATCCGGGATTACTTTAACATAACACTAACCATTCTGTTAGGATACGGTTTTTATTTGTTATTATTATCATGATCATCGCTACCTCCCGTGTCATGGGCAGCTCACCTACTCCCGACCATGACAGGGTCGAGCCCAGGCTGGAAATATGGAGGAAAGAAGACTGTCAGAAGAAAGCATTTAAGAACTATGGATACATAACACATGGCAAGGCTACGAGGACAGGACAGAAGAACGGAGTGAATGGACTGTGCCCAACAACTTTAGCCAAAATTCCAGAAGACTTAATTTATAAATTTTCAGAGAACAATTTAATTTCAATTTCTTTCTATATTATACCCCCCATACCCATCCTGTGGGCGGTGATGGAAAGAGTTACAGAGTGACACTGAGAAGAGGAAGCAGAAGCAGCATCTTCCCCTTACTGCTTCCGTATGACTCTCCCTGGCTGGTATGGCGAAGGGGAGGGGTCGATGGCCATGTGTGGATGGTGGGGGTTAGGGACAGACGGAGTGGGGATATGGGCTGAGGTATATATAAAACGGTAACTTCTGGCCACTCCTGTGCCAGGTAAGTCCACTACGGGCTCACCATAGCCCGTGCTACTTTGAAACTTTTGTTCTAAGTAGCTGAATCTAAAAACAACAACAACGTCTGGCCTCTGCAGAGCCTTATTCAAATGCCGCCCAGGACCTTCTAAGTGGCCAGAATGAGAAGGTGGATAATTTTTTTTCCTTAGTTGTTCATTGTTCCTGGTCAGCTCATGGAACACGGCGTCCTCACAGCACAAGGGGAAGTGGGGGGGGATGGCCAGAGGGGAGAGACGAGGGAAAAATTAAATGCAGTGTTATGAAGGGAGGAAGGGGAGGAGGGGGAAATGAAAATCATCATTTCGACTCCAAAGAGAATGCTGGAAATTATGAAAAGAAAAAAATCAAAGGCAAGGGTAAATTGTCGCTTTTGAAACTATAAAAACATCACTGCACTTCTCCCCACTCTTCCTGCTCTCTCCTCCTTTTCGTTTCTTTCTCCTCTTCCTTTTCCCACCACCTCCCATTCTCTCCCTCCTTTTACCCCATTTCCTTTCTCCCTTGCTCTCTATTCTCACCCATCCCTCTCACCTGCTCTATCCGTATAACTGCACAATACCCTTCAGAATGCACCATCCAGGAACCATTATGGACGGCGCGGGTAATACAATCCACCCCATCTTTTTCCTGTCTGAGTCGACTCGCGCATACCAGATATTGCACAATACGTGGCGCGCGGCCCCCCTTATATACAAGAGGGAAAAAACACCTCAGAGCTTAGCCTCCCTCACCCCGCTGTGCTGCCTCTCTATTACCAAGCTGCAAACTTTGCTCTAAACACGACCGGAGCCACAGAATGGAGATCATAAGAGGATACAGAGGGGAAAGTCAGAGAGGGAAAAAGATGTAGAGAGCTCTGATGGAGGAGGAGCCGTTGATGGTGTGGGAGTAAGGTGAGTATAAGGGTGGAAGGAAGAAAGTAATTATCAACAAGGTTTAAGTCATTATGGATACATTACCTATTCATGAGCCATGTAAATGTAAGGTACTTTCAAGTTTCTCAATATTCGATAGTCGATCATGATACTCTGAGCATCTATGGTATTAGGGTATTAGGTATCTATACCTAATTTAGAGATGTGATGAGAGACAATTTATGGTCATCTTGAAAAATTTGAACCATTTTTTTTAAGTTCCACTTTGCATAGTACAAGAAACAGCCGTTTATAATTTTTATTGTTTTTACTATTACTCTCATTACTTGCTTCCTCTCATTACTCTCACAGTGTTTTACCAATATATATCACACTAATTGTTAGTTAATGACTGGGGCAGTGGGTGCCCCACGATGGGAGAGTGGGGTGATGATGGCGGAATGGGGGTGATGGTAAGGGGGTTGGAAGACGAAAGGGGAGTAAGGTTATAATGGGGAAGAGGGAAGATGGGCCACCCCTTACCCTGTCCAGCCGCTGCTAGCATTTGAAGGCCATTTTTGGTCATATGGGCGCAACGCACATGTTCCGCGTTGTATTTTTTCCCCCTTCGTCTTCTCATGTATAAGCGACACACGGAGCCCGACTTTCGCCCCTAAATCACGACGACCCGAGGGTCAAATTGCTTTGTAATTTCTAATAGGTCGGGAGAAGCAGGTGACTTTGGGCCCTAAAACGCCGGCCACACAGCTCAGAGTGGAGTTTAATAGCATAATGTCATGTAGCAACAGATGGCTGCTGTCTGGAGCAATATTGCAGAGATTCCAGACTCTGCATCTTTGTCTTTTTGGTCTTGTCCGCATTAAAGGTGGCGTGGTGGGCGGCCTGGGGTTCTCCTGCCGCCCCTCCATGGTGACCACAGACACCAGTACCGCCTCTGGTGATACTGGGGGTTTGCGGGGACCGGTTACATTGGGTACTGGTCAGTTCCAAAGGCGTAACGGGTACTGGAAGTCCTGTGTCCTCGTGTGGTTGGCGCCAGGTCCCATTTTGGTACTGGCGGGCTTCTGTCACCGCTATCTACTCCGTTGCTTGGATAATACCTGTACTGTACATGTTATAGAGGTGTCATATAGCTACGTGTTGTCCTGGTGAAGTCCGCCTCGTCGTGACTTGGTGAGAGAAACATTGTATCACCGTGGTTGAGTAATTATGGAGCAAGATGCTGGCTTGGTGTGACTGTGGTAAAGCCTAGTTGTGAAAATACGTGACTATACATAAGAATAACTGGGCTGGTTTGCTGTTGGAAGCACTGTGCTCACAGTTCAACTACACTCAATAACTACAGTAACATCTTGCGGCGGGGGGGGGGGGGAGAGGGGTGGTGTTCTTGCAATAACCCCCCTCCCCCTTACTACTACTTAGGGTCTGCTTCCCCTGACTAACCAGCTAGGTAGGTCTGCTTCCCCTGACTAACCAGCAGGTCTACTTCCCCTGGCTAACCGATTCATTCAGTCGGGCTTCATTCAACTCCCCGTTTTGTCCTCGTCCCTTCACCAGGGGAGCGTGTTGCCCCATGCGAGCCGCAGCCAATGGGTGCAGGGCTCAACCCCCAGATGAAGGGAACCTGGAAATACGCGAATTTCTCTGAGGGAATCCGCCGACAGACCCGATTGGGCTTGAATAAAATACTCGAACGTCCCCATCACCGCGACAGGGTAGCTGATATTGTTAGTGAAACGATCAGTCTCGTTATACTGTTGACTTTTGAATGACTCTTGGCCGGGTTAGGGGTCCATCCTTAAGTGGTGTTCGTAACCTTGCGTCTTGACGATATTAAATAAAGTATTTTCCGCTGAGGGTCCTTGCTTGTACCACAGCCATCCGGTTACGCTGGTGAGCAGCGATCCCAGCACCATAAAGTGATGGTGAGCAGCGATCCCCGCACCATAAAGTGATGGTGAGCAGCGATCCCCGCACCATAAAGTGATGGTGAGCAGCGATCCCAGCACCATAAAGAGATGGTGAGCAGCGATCCCCGCACCATAAAGTGATGGTGAGCAGCGATCCCAGCACCATAAAGTGATGGTGAGCAGCGATCCCAGCACCATAAAGTGATGGTGAGCACTGATCCCAGCACCATAAAGTGATGGTGAGCACTGATACCAACAACTTCTAAATAGTCCCTAGAGGCAAATACATAGTGTTATTATTCTTGCTGTTGATTATTTCGTAAGTTCAATTTCAAGAGTCCTAAATGAACGTGGTTTGAAATTTAAGATCGAGAAAAGAATGTGATAAATTGGAGCTCTCCATTCAGGCAAAATGGGCTGCCAGTTCCCCATGTCTGGTGTACCAGACTGTGACAATGTGGTGTGGTGTCGCTGTGCAACCCGTTCTCGCACTTTCTTACAGTCAATATTGACTTATTAAATAAGTGCATATGTGACATACTAATTTATTGTGAATATTTTAGATTACCTTAAAAAGCTTCATAGAAGCATCTTATTGCTTCGTAATTACAATTGTTACTTAACCTATACCTATATTAGGTTAAATTCACAATTTATTCACAATAAATTAGTATGTCACATATGCACGTATTTAATAAGTCAATATTGACTAAACGAAAGTGCGAGAACGGGTGTCACTGTGCAGTAGCAGGCGCACGAGGTGGTTCGTATACGTCTGTTTGCGTGAATCTTATACTCAACATTTTCACTATTTAGGAATAATATGTGAAGGAAACTGAGGCGGCAGCTCTCATTCTCTCATATGGCAAATTATACTGTTGGTTCTGCTCTGGTTAGGTCTGTTTGAAGTTCTGTAAGGTTATAACAGGTTCCTTTACGTTGTGTAGCCTTATGGTGGTGCTGTTAATTAGACTGATAAAAGGATCCATAAATAGGTTATATGAACACCACTGAAATGAGAGCCCATAGCTATGCCGAATCTCTCATGTTAAGAGATGTATGTCAAAGCAATTTTGGGGCTTCTACAATTAGATAAGCACAATTAAATAGGTAATCAATACTCGAACCGGGGAGCTGTAATGTGAAGAACCAAAGAACGTTGTTCATGGGGGCATTTGGTAACAAGCGAGGTGGTAATTAGACTGGCAGCTGTCGTCTTAAGCATGACATCCTTGACTGTTAATGAAGCACATCGCTCCGCGTGACGTAATTAACAAGATGCCGACTAGTCTAGACTTCTTTTCCGACCCCCCCCCCCTCCCCATAGACTATGTCTAATGACGTCCTCTCCCTCTTGTCTGTTGGCTCACACAATGTGATCTGATCACTGAGGTTCCTGCCACTTTTGCATGTACAGTGTGGTCAAGCCAGGGGATGTTCTGACTACTGATTTTCTGTCAGCAGTCAGAACTGACAAAATCTGCCTCACTGCCTATACAGAGTTTATACCACTGATAAGCCTATCCCGCCTACATGTACAGAGTTCCTACCACTGGTATGCCTGTCCCACCTACATGTACAGAGTTCCTACCACTGGTATGCCTGTCCCACCTACATGTACAGAGTTCCTACCACTGGTATGCCTGTCCCACCTACATGTACAGAGTTCCTACCACTGGTATGCCTGTCCCACCTACATGTACAGAGTTCCTACCACTGGTATGCCTGTCCCACCTACATGTACAGAGTTCCTACCACTGGCATGCCTGTCCCACCTACATGTACAGAGTTCCTACCACTGGTATGCCTGTCCCACCTGCATATGGTGGGCCTCTACCCGCTGAATGACGTTGCTGTTCTGTAAAGTTTGCATGAGGCCAGGTTGTTTTCTGGTGCCTCGGACGTGTTTTTTGTCTCTCGCGTCCTGGGAGAACATGAACACAAAATGATGGTTATAAAAAAGGAGAGTTTGGGATACCTTTTCCCAAGTCTTGTTTGGGGCTAGACTTAAATCATGGTTGTCATAATTTTAAAAAGACGTAACTGATTGTTTTTTTTTTTAAGAAGAAAAAGTAACATTCTACACGTTATTTCACACTCCTCGAGCCACGGACTGCAAGGGATGCTGGAGGAATAAGCCAATAACGAAAGAACACTAAAGTGAGGTTATCAAGCAGCACGCTGTTCAGCTAGACTGTGTGTGGTGGTGTTGTCTCCCGGCACTGTCAACACACACTCTTGAGAGCCCTTCTCAAGCCTCACTTTATTTCCTGTTTTCCTGCACGCATTCACCAGCCTCCTCCAACGTCCTATTGTGCCCCGTCCATACTTCCCTATTCCCTCGTCTTCCTCTCACACACACTCCTTCCTCACACACACACACACACACACACACACACACACACACACACACACACACACACACACACACACACACACGCACACACACACAAACTTCCTCACACTAGTCCATCATTCTCAATCCCTTATGCCCAACTCCATCTCCCTTTACCCGATTTATTTCCTCATTCCAATCTCTTCTTTTCTCAATATTCTCCATCAATCAACCTCTTTTTCGTTCACCCGTCGTGACCCTCCCACCGGCTCCAGTCTTCATTCACAGATTTTGGATAACCGGGGAGGCGTACTCTTCCTCTATTTGAACAGGGAAGCGTTGCAGGTTTACTGTTGAACAATGAGAGAGACGGGAGAGAGAAGAGACGGGAGATAAAAGAATGTGCACTACATGTGCTCACCTAGATGTGTGTGTGTGTGTGTGTGTGTGTGTGTGTGTGTGTGTGTTTACTAGTTGTTTACTAGTTGTGTTTTTACGGGGGTTGAGCTTTGCTCTTTCGGCCCGCCTCTCAACTGTCAATCAACTGTTTATTAACTACTTTTTTTTTCCACACCACACACACACACCCCAGGAAGCAGGCCGTGACAGCTGACTAACTCCCAGGTACCTATTTACTGCTAGGTAACAGGGGCATTCAGGGTGAAAGAAACTTGGCCCATTTGTTTCTGCCTCGTGCGGGAATCGAACCCGCGCCACAGAATTACGAATCCTGCGCGCTATCCACCAGGCTACGAGGCCCCTTAAGGTCCCTTAAGGTCCCTTAAGGCCCCTTAAGGGCCCCTTAAGGCCCTGTGTGTGTGTGTGTGTGTGTGTGTGTGTGTGTGTGTGTGTGTGTGTGTGTAGAAGGGATCCCCAGGACAATAATACTGGCATAGAACCCTTGACTGTTCAAGAATCTGAGGTGTACAAAGCAGCCATGTCTTTCCCAACTGGTTCAGCAGAGGGCTTTACAGGCCTAAGACCCGAGCATATCAAACTAATACTGAACCCGGTGCTTGGAGATGCCGCAAAGGACCTTCTAGTGGAACTTACCAGATTCTCCAACATGTGTTTGGCTGGCGGCGTCCCTGAGATCATCGGGCCCCTCTTTTATGGAGCAGCTAAAGAAGAAGGATGGGGGAATCAGGCCAATTGCCTTTGGCAACACCCTCCGACGCCTCGTAGCTAAGGCTGCAGTGAGATCTATCAGCCAGGCAGCAGCAACCTTGCTGAAACCTAATCAGCTCGGGTTCGGGGTCCCTCTAGGTTGTGAAGCTGCAGCACATGCAGCACGGGCTTACATTGCTGATCCCTCGGACCAGAAGTCACTAGTAACTCTTAACTTTAAAAATGTCTTAAAAATGTCAGAAGAGACGCTGTCCTCAGGGCTGTACACAACCAATTCCGTCCCCTTTACCCATTCATCCCATCGTGCTACAGTTGTGGACTCTTAGCTTCCTTTTTTTAGGAGTATGAAATAGACTCCTGTGAAGGTGTCCAACAAGGTGACCCCTTAGCCCCTCCTTTTCTGCTTAGCTATCAAAGAGGTCACTGACAGTCTGACAAGCAAGCTAAACATCTGGTACCTGGATGATGGCACTCTCGCCGACACCCCGGATACCATTTTGGAGGATATAAGGAAAATCCAGGAGCAAGGAGCGGCCTTAGGCCTCATTCTCAATGCATCCAAATATGAAATAGTCTCCCGCAACCCACACATCACAGACCATCACCCCATTTATTTAATACCCCCCATTAATGCCCCATATAATGTCTTTCATCCACGTCACCTACCACCTCACCATTAGAGGATAAAACCAGGTGCTAACACAGTTGAATTATTTATATATATAAAATATTTATAAATAATATATACAGTTGAATTATTACCTTACGGGCTCACCATAGCCCGTGCTACTTGGAACATTTTGTTCTGAGTAGCTAAATCAAAACCAACAACAGTAGAATCTGTCGTTGAGAATGTGAAGTCAGTGAGACCTTACGAAACACATCACTAGGCGTCAGACCCAGATAAATAGTAAAAAGGAACTTCAGAGAGTTAATTTTTATTCTTCCTGCTTCAGTGAAGGAAAACGTAAGAAATATCGAGAAGATTCGTTCCAGAATCTTAAATCTAAAATCTAAAACTTTCTGTCGTTTTCAACGAAATATGTTTAAAAGAAAGACCGCTACCAATATTTTATATATATATGTATATCTATATATATATATATATATATATATATATATATATATATATATATATATATATATATATATATATATATATATATATAAAGCCGATAAATAAATTACCGTACACGAAACTGCTTTACGTGTGGAAAGACCCAGCGTACGAGTATACCTCCTTGAGTATACCTCCTTGAGTATACCTCCTTGAGTATACCTCCTTGAGTATACCTCCTTGAGTACGCCACGTCATACACTTCCGTAAGTTTACGCATACTACCATGGATCTAAGCAGGCCGTAAAATGCATAAACAATGGCTGATAATGACAGGATATATACAGGTAATTTGGGGTTATATCCCAATATGTATGTATTGACTTATACTTTGACGGTGATAATATCCCCGTCTCGTTAGTGGGGGTAATTATAAAGTTGTTAATACTTTAAAAAAAGGTTACAATATGGTGTTTAGCGCGAGCGAGTCACTGTCTCCAGGTAGTTTGGTAATTATGTCTTCAGGTATAGGAAATTTGTCAAGGTAAATGGTACTTAGCGGAAATGAACCCCGCTTATACACTCATAAAATTACAAGGTTGTAACACCGACTTGTAATACTGCCTTGTATCTACCTGGCTGGTTGGCTGGCTGCTTGTCTTGTATCTACCTGGCTGGCTGGCTGGCTGCCTGTCTTGTATCTACCTGGCTGGCTGCCTTGTATCTACCTGGCTGGCTGGCTGGCTGCCTTGTATCTACCTGGCTGGCTGCCTGCCTTGTATCTACCTGGCTGGCTGGCTGCCTTGTATCTACCTGGCTGGCTGGCTGGCTGGCTGCCTGTCTTGTATCTACCTGGCTGGCTGCCTGTCTTGTATCTACCTGGCTGGCTGGCTGCCTGCCTTGTATCTACCTGGCTGGCTGCCTGCCTTGTATCTACCTGGCTGGCTGGCTGCCTGTCTTGTATCTACCTGGCTGGCTGCCTGCCTTGTATCTACCTGGCTGGCTGCCTGCCTTGTATCTACCTGGCTGGCTGGCTGGCTGCCTTGTATCTACCTGGCTGGCTGGCTGCCTGCCTGCCTTGTATCTACCTGGCTGGCTGGCTGCCTGCCTTGTATCTACCTGGCTGGCTGCCTGCCTGCCTTGTATCTACCTGGCTGGCTGGCTGCCTGCCTTGTATCTACCTGGCTGGCTGCCTGCCTGCCTTGTATCTACCTGGCTGGCTGCCTCCTAACACTTCCTTCACTGCCGTGGCCTCCTCCTATTTCCTCCCTCCCTCCTGCTTTCTACCTTCACCTATCTCTACTTACCTTCGTCAACCGGCACGCACAAGCACGCACGCACGCACGCACGCACGCACGCACACACACACACACACACACACACATACACACACACAGGGGTCTAGTGGCTGAAAGGACAGCGCGCAGGACTCGTAATTCTGTGGCCCGGCTTCGATTCCCGGACCAGGCAGAAACAAATAGGCAAAGTTTCTTTCACCCTGAATGCCCCTTTAATCTAGCAGTAAATAGGTACCTGGGAGTTAGACAGATGTTACGGAGCTGCTTCCTGTGTGTGTGTGTGTGTGTGTGTGTGTGTGTGTGTGTGTGTGTGTGTGTGTGTGTGTGTGTGTGTGTGTGTGTATTCACTTAGTTGTATTCACCTCGTTGTGCTTGCGGGGGTGGAGCTCTGCTCTTTCGGCCCACCTCTCAACTGTTACAACTATTTTTTTTTCCACACCACACCCCAGGAAGCAGCCCGTGACAGCTGACTACCAGGTACCTGGCTAACTAACTGGTACCAGGTACTTATTTACTGCTAGGTAACAGGGGCATTACGGTGAAAGAAACTCTGCCCATTGTTTCTCGCCGGCGCCCGGGATCGAACCCGGGACCACAGGATCACGCGTCCAGCGTGCTGTCCGCTAAGCCACAGGCCACAGCCACCTGTGTGTGTGTACTCACCTATTTGTGCTTGTGGGGGTTGAGCTTTGGCTCTTTGGTCCCACCTCTCAACTGTCAATCAACTGGTGTACAGATTCCTGAGCCTACTGGGCTCTATCATATCTGCATTTGAAACTGTGTATGGAGTCAGCCTCCACCACATCACTGCCTAATGCATTCCATCCGTTAACTACTCTGACACTGAAAAAGTTCCTTCTAACGTTCCTGTGGGTACTCAGTTTCCACCTGTGTCCCCTTGTTCGCGTACCACCAGTGTTGAATAGTTTATCCTTGTTTACCCGGTCGATTCCCCTGAGGATTTTGTAGGTTGTGATCATGTCTCCCCTTACTTTTCTGTCTTCCAGTGCCGTGAGGTGCATTTCCCGCAGCCTTTCCTCGTAACTCATGCCTCTTAGTTCTGGGACTATTCTAGTGGCATACCTATGAACTTTTTCCAGCTTCATCTTGTGCTTGAGAAGGTACGGGCTCCATGCTGGGGCCGCATACTCCAGGACTGGTCTTACATATGTGGTGTACAAGATTCTGAATGATTCCTTACACAGGTTCCTGAACGCTGTTCTGATGTTAGCCAGCCTCGCATATGCCGCAGATGTTTTTCTTTTTATGTGGGCTTCAGGACACAGGTTTGGTGTGATATCAACTCCTAGATCTTTCTCTCTGTCCGTTTCATTAAGTACTTCATCTCCTATTCTGTATCCTGTGTCTGGCCTCCTGTTTCCACTGTCTAATTTCATTACTTTGCATTTACTCGGGTTGAACTTCAACAGCCATTTGTTGGACCATTCACTCAGTCTGTCTAGGTCATCTTGTAGCCTCCTACTATCATCCGCAGTTTCAATCCTCCTCATAATTTTTGCATCATCAGCAAACATTGAGAGAAACGATTCTATACCCTCTGGGAGATCATATACATATATCAGAAACAGTATAGGTCCAAGGACTGAACCTTGCGGGACTTCACTTGTAACGTCTCGCCAATCTGAGACCTCACCCTTTACACTGACTCGTTGCCTCCTGTTGCTTAGGTACTCATTTATCCAATGGAGTACCTTCCCTTTCACTCCAGCCTGCATCTCCAGCTTTTTCACTAGCCTCTTGTGTGGTACTGTATCAAAGGCTTTCTGGCAATCCAAATGTGTGTGTGTGTGTGTGTGTGTGTGTGTGTGTGTGTGTGTGTGTGTGTGTGTGTGTGTGTGTGTGTGTGTGTGTGTGTGTGCGTGTGTGTGTGTGCGTGCGCGCGCGCGCATGTGTATGTGTGGAAAAAAATGGTTAATTAGTAACAGTTGATTGAAAGTTAAAAGGCGGGCCGAATGAGCAAAACTCAACCCCCCACAAGCACAACTAGGTGAATACAACTGGGTGAACACACACACACAAAACATGGAGTGTATTTATCAGCCACAATAAATTATCTCCTATTTGCCAAAAACGATACAACACCCAGAATAAAAACCGCATCATACAACAGAGACGAAGAATGGGAAAACTAAATAAAAAAACTTCTTTCCCGTTGTGGCCCACCTGTGGATGAAATCTATATTCTCTCTCTCTTAGCACGACTTCATAGGAGGCCAACGGCAGATGTGATCACTTTCTGCCCCGTCTACAGTCTTTGGACATGATATAGTATCTCCAGTTTTAAATTCGTCTGCTCTCGCTGTTGTCACCCTCCACACATTTATATCTAAATACGTAATCAAAGTAAATGTCCAGTGGTGACTGTTTATGGGGATGTGTCCAAGTATATTGGGCATCTCGGAGCTAGGATGCGAGGACCTGGCTCAGATCTCACGTCCATAAGACGAGGGCTAGACTCACAGGTAGTTCACACGTCTGGTACAGACTCCAAGTGTAAAGAGTGAATTGGTTACCAGTCAAATCAGGAGCTTTATTTGGAACTTTTTCATTTAGAATATTTTACAGTAGTTCTGTCTGGATTTAACAAGGGTTGAGTTGGAAAACAATGGAATGAAAGACGAAGCGGGAGACACGAAGAACTAGAACACTGATACACTTTATTCTCCAGATAATGTGAGCACAGATGCAAATATAATTAGAACTTCCGAAGGATGCTGTACATAACATCACTGACTGTATATCATCCACAGTTCAGGGACCAGCTTGGTTCACACTCACTTCTGATGAGAGGACGTCAGATCACTGCATAGATGGCAACCCAACCAAACTCTGCAGGTGTATCCTACTTAATTATTATTCTGGCCCCCGTACAGTGGCCTCATATACCTGTGACTGGTGGTCGGCACTCATCTGATCCCGTCGCTACCTCACATCAGCCTAGTAACATTCTTCCTGAATCTGGCATTGTTCTCCGAGCACCTGCTGGATGCTGTGCTGCTAGCGGTGTTCCAATGCCAGGTATCTGCTCACAGTAGTGTCCATGTTCATGGGGTAATTGACATAGCCTAAAGCTATCTCAAACGCAAAGTTCGTCAGCAATGATGAAATAAAAAGGCGAAGAGTTAAGCCATCTTTGTGAACAGTTGTTGTATAGGTCGTGTAGACAGCCGAAAGTAGTCTGCATGTTCGGATACAAATCATTATAAAGACTTGTTGTGCCCTCTGTAATCCTTTTTGCGCTACCGCTCACAGAATGAGTATGGGGGTGTACGATAAACTAGCCGCCTCCCGCTGCAACAATCAACATGGACAGTCGAGTAAAATGGAGTCAATCCCGAGGAATTGGTAATTACATTAGTATTAATTAGTTTATGGTATTAATTAGTCTTGGAAAAATATAGGTGGTGTACACTCAATCAGATCGTTCAGTTTGGTTTGTGTTGGGCTTAAGGCCTAAAATCACGGGAGGGTTATTAAGGACGTGTGAGATCCCATCTGCCAATCAGGCGGTGGAGATCTATAGCATTATGTCATCGTCTCGCTCATTGGTTGAGTGCTGGAAATTCGACCAATTAACCGCTGCATGAAGGAAAATAAGCGAATTGTTTATCTGTACACGTAATATTATTACGGAAATGAACCGCATTAGACAGATGTAATGAGAAACATGGTTACCGTGAGAGAGATCTTTAAATCCCTTAAAAAATTACTCTTGTCTGCCCAAATGCTTAATAAAATTGTCATCTAAAATTGCATAAAACGAGTATCCTGGTCTAGACCAGGGACGTGTTCGCTACACTAATGATAAGTGGAGTGTGTTGGTGTTTGTTCCAAAGACTTGTCAGGGATCACTCTGCACTAGAACAAGGAGGAGACGCGACACCAGATCCACACACTGATTAAACACGGCGTATGTAATATCTGAAACACGACTATGTGGTTTAATAATTAGAGTCCCCCGCTTCACCTGTCAAGTCTCC
>NW_025561300.1:0-14566 GCF_020424385.1 Procambarus clarkii | reverse complement strand
CTTACCTTAGCATCCCTTACCTCAGCATCCCTTACCTCAGCATCCCTTATAGCTACCTCATATCCTTCTCGCCCAGTACACCTTTCCCTCATGTTTTCAGTTCCTCCACTGTCCCATTTTCATCCTAGTCAATTTCCAGAGCCCTGGCAAGTCCCACCTATTCCGTAAATGGTCATCCCCACTCACTCTCGTCCTCTCCCATCACCTACCTTTCTCTCACCATTCCACATCTCCCCGTCGACTGTCCCCATCCATTACCTGTTTTGCTACCCACTCCATTACCGCTTATCCTCTTCTGTTCTCTTATCCCCTTTTCCTTTTTTTCCTCATTGTCTCCTCATTCCCTTTCTGTGCTCCTCCCCTCTTCCCCTAGTCGTTCTACCTCCCCCGCCCCCCTTCCACCGAGATTACAGCAATAAACATTTTCCCAGATAAATTGGCGTCCAATCTAATTTACATTTCTCTTCCGTGTTTAATGACGATTATAATTAAAAACGACACACAACAAAATTACTGCATTGAATTCAAACCTTTTCGTATCTGGGTGGCTACGTCTGTCGTTAATGCCGCTGCAAACATGTAAGTTGTGAAAGATATTTTATAATGCACGGGAATTGCTTTATATATATATATATATATATATATATATAATATATATATATATATATATATATATATATATATATATATATATATATATATATAATATGTCTGTGGGCAGACATACACCATCTATCTATGTGACATAGATGGTGTATGTCTGTCTGTGGTCGGAGGCCAGACTCTTCGGCGGGATACCCTCAACCAACTAACCAGGATGAATCCGGAGGGGTATAGGAATGTCATAGGCCAGCCAGTCAAGGTCGGCCTAAGTGCCAAGTTGTAAGAAATATCGGCTTCTTAACGACCCCATCCCCTCGATTTACATGAAATCTGAAATAAACTCAAGAGTTCGTGAAGAAAAGAGAGGGGAAGGCAATTGGAAGCGAGGGTGGTGAGATGAAAATGTGTGTGCATGGATGTAAGAGAGGGAGGGGGGGGATGATGTTGGAGAAGAGGGGGGGGGAGGAGAGTGGGGGGTTGAGTGGGCAGAGAGGGGAGATTGAGAGACAGGGGAGGATACGAAGGAGTAACGGAGACAGGGGTAGAAAGGGGGTGTTTGGAGCCTTGAACTACCACCCACCAGAGAGGTAGCCAGTAGTTCTAACCACCATGCTGCTGGTTGCCGCTCTGGTGGTCGAAACATCAATAAACATACTCGCGTGTAAAACGAGAACGTTACAAGTACCAACACACACAAAAAAATAATAAATCAGCGACAGTATTCCATTAACCTCCCATTGTAACATAAATTATATATTTATACAGTATTTATTTCATTACTCTACGAGAGAGAGAGAGAGAGAGAGAGAGAGAGAGAGAGAGAGAGAGAGAGAGAGAGAGAGAGAGAGAGAGAGAGAGAGAGAGAGAGAGAGAGAGAGAGAGAGAGAGAGAGAGAGAGAGAGGGAGAGAGAGAGAAAAAAATAACGTAACCTTCAGAAGAAAGCGATGTCAGTAAAACATTTTTTTTAATTTTGCCCCGAGGGCGAGTTTTTATTTTTTAGTAGCGTTGCTCATATTGAGAATGAACTCACCGCCACAACAGCATGTACAACACTCCCCAATAGGAAGAAAACCCGCTGGGTTGTTCAACCTATTACTTGAATCAATACGTACCAGGGACTTGCGGAATTGGTTCAAGTTAATAGTTTATCAAACAAGGAGATATCATTTATCAACCCTTAAACTTGCGCTATCTTACGGGTTTAAAAGGGAGGGTAAAGGGGAGGGGTGGTTAATTTTGTAAGAACATTAGCTATGTTTAAAAAGAGTGTTTTCTTAACTCAAACAATGTGGGGATTATTATTCTACAAATATTTCCAATGTCTCTTAGCTGTTCACAATCTCTCAGGTAGTGGTCAAGGCGGTGTCCGTCACTCGCACCAGAAATTCTATAGCCCCGCTGTCAGCTGTTGTTTCCATCCCGAATCTCCATAGGTATTTATATCCAAGACAGATTTTTCGCTACTACTGATTCTCTCCCACGGCCTTTTGTCCACAATGATAGAGATTACCAGCTGTGACCACACTACCAGCGTACAGATTTTCTGATGTGTTGTCCTGTTCTTTCTTCAGTTATCTTGTCACGGTGATGTTGTCTGATGATACCTCTAACTTGGTGCAAAGGTTTGGGCATGAAGTATACAATATAGCCTCCATCAACGCCCTCAGCAGCCAACACATCTGCTCGTTCATTTTCACACATTATAACGTGGGAGGGGATCCACAGGAACTTTTCAGTATTTTCACAGCTCTCCTAATTTCAGCGACAATGGTCGGTTTTCTGTCTATTTTTTTTTCTTTTCCAAAGGTTCCGTAGTGCGGATTTTAAGTCAGTAGTAGATCATTGCACCTTTGGTGTTTCCATCAGCTAATCTTTATGCCATGCAAAGGCAATTATCTCTGCTTGCAGTGCAGAGGCACAGTTCTCAATACAAGCATTTTCTTTATATCCATTTTGAAAGACATTATATCTTGCATCTCTCACTTGTTGTCTTCCTTCCCGAAATTTAGTATTATCAATGACATTCATTAGGATGATGAATAGTGTGGGACTTAACACTCCTCCTTGAGTGGTCCCAAGAACCATATTCACTGTCCTCGAAGCTGATCCGTTGAAGCAGACCTTGAGCTGAGTTGCGTCCTTTAAACAAATCCGTTGACCCCTTCCCCCTAGTCTACCTATTTTATGTGATAAGCGATTTAAGATGATCCTTTCGTGCATCTTGCATGTGCATGATACGAGACAAATAAGTCTGCTTGATCCTTTGTTTTCGGTATGGGGGATAATTACTGCGTGTCTCTATTGTGTGGTCAACACTCCACTTATAAATAATATATCTCAAAGATGGAATAGTGGATTTTCCGACATAGTGAACTATATCGTAGGTGACCACATCTTCACTTGGTTCAGTATTTTTTACATTTTTCTATAACCTTCCCAGCCCCCTCTCCTTTCTTCCTGGGCTGTGATTGGTTGTTCCATACTCGTCATTACTAGATAGAGCTCTTGCAATCCTAATTTTCCAGTCATTATACCACAAGAGCTGTTCCCTTCTCATTTCTGCAGAGAGGAAGGATGATGATGATGATGACGATGATGATGATGATGATGATGCATCTTTCCAGTAATGTATTAGTTCTTCAGCCTTACCCTTGGGATAAGGTTCTGCCCCCATTAGCTATCGGTATTTTGCCCCAAAATTTGCCTTGCAGATGTTTCTCTTCCATTGGAGCTAGGGAAGTGAAGCCATTCTCACTCTCTCGCTCTTTAATCTTCTATTCCCCCGGCTACTTGACACACAGTTTTAAACAGCTCTTGGCTTCTTTCAGTGGGAGGTCTCCGGCACTCTCTATACTCATATGCTGTCCATCTTCATTCAGTATCTTTATGTAATCAGTTTCTCAGCATTAAATTGTTTTCTTTTGAGGGTTGTCTCGCCTCATTCGTACGAGGCGGAACTCCGGGACAGCTCTCGGTCTGTTTATTAAGGTCATCTGTGTCAGTGGGAGGATATTGCACTTAGATAAGAGCTGGGATATGAGAATGGTGTGAAGGAACGGCGGCCAACTACCTCCGTGGAGAGAGAGAGAGAGAGAGAGAGAGAGAGAGAGAGAGAGAGAGAGAGAGAGAGAGAGAGAGAGAGAGAGAGAGAGAGAGAGAGAGAGAGAGAGAGAGAGAGAGAGAGAGAGAAAGGGCAGACAAAAACAGACTTGACTATTACACACGATCAGATAGTTTTACAAATAGACAGACAGACAGACAGACAGACAGACAGACAGACAGACAAACAGACAGACAGACAGACAGACAGACAGACAGACAGACAGACAGACAGACAGGCAGACAGACAGACAGACAGACAGACAGACAGACAGACAGACAGACAGACAGAAAACTTCCCCTTGCCTATGTAAAGAGACGAGGTGCATTCAAGGAGGAGGAGGAGGCGGAGGAAACAGGAAGGTGAGAAAAAAAGAACTCGACAATTCCTGAAGGCGCATCTAGACGTGCAACAATCCGGAGTAAGGAACACTGCCCGGTGGTCCTTCCCCAGTCGATACTTAACTCAGTGCTCCAGCCGGCTCCCAGGAGCGTGGGAAACATGTTTGATGTTCCGTGTTCCTTTACTGAGGCAGCGAGACCCGGCCGAACCTTCCCCCCCCCCCCCCCTACCTTCCCCCACCACCACGGCTACCCATTCCCTCGATCCCTATCCCTCCCTACTACCGACTCTCTCCGAAGAACAGGAGAGACGAGGAGAGGTTGGCGTAAGATTAACAAGTAAAATGAAGGAGTGGCAAGTACTGAGAAGTAGAGGAGAACACAAGGAAGAGAAGAGTTGGTGGTATAAGGAGGAGAGGAAGGCAAGAGGATGAGGTTGGGGGGTGGAGGGAAAGGAAGGGAACAGGAGGAGGTCAAAGGAAGTAGAAAAAGGAGATGGAAAAAGAGGGAAAGGCAACAGCAGAAGTGAAAGGGAATAAAGGGAAACAACAAAGGAAAGAATACCGGGTTACAATGGAAGAGAGATAAACAAAAGAGGATAAAAAGCTCAAGGGAGTTTAGACAGAAGAAAAGAGAAAGAACAATAGGTGAAGAAGAACTCACGCAATAAGAAGGGGGAGAGAGGAGCAGCCGAGGGAAGGGGAAGCAGGTGAGAGGGAAAGTGGTAGGGAAGAGTGAGAAGCACTCAAGGTGAGGGGAAAGTGGTAGGGAAGAGTGAGAAGCACTCAAGGTGAGGGGAAAGTGATAGGGAAGAGTGAGAAGCACTCAAGGTGAGGGGAAAGTGATAGGGAAGAGTGAGAAGCACTCAAGGTGAGGGGAAAGTGATAGGGAAGAGTGAGAAGCAGTCAAGGTGAGGGGAAAGTGGTAGGGAAGAGTGAGAAGCACTCAAGGCGAGGGGAAAGTGATAGGGAAGAGTGAGAACCACTCAAGATAAGGGTGTGAGATCTCCAGAGGTTCCATTGTCCTCACTGTTCAGCACATTCCATTTGTTCATGATCGTGACACTGAAAAGTTCTCTCAAATATGTTAATTAGTTACCATGTGTTCGCCCTTCTTTGCCCAGCACTTGTCAAATAATCTATGACCTAGCGCGATGTATCTAATCCCATGAGTATTTTGTATGTGGTGATCATGTCTACCCCTTGTTTCTTCTTTCTAATTCTAACGAGATGAGCATTTAACTCCTTGATGCTTTCTTTGTAACGTATTCCTCTCAGCAATGGGTTTATAGTCTGGTGGCATTTACCTCTGAACTTTCTCAAGTTTTCGTTTGTGTTTAAGGAGAGGCTGGACCTTCGCCCTGCAGTCGCCTATTTCAGAATTAGTGTGTGTATTTACCATTAGTGTCTGTAGACTCGAGCTACTTAGCTCTTGGACTCCGCCTTTCTAACCAATCTATTTTGTTCTCTGTTATGTCTACTACATATATTTCTCTCTACCACATACACACACACACACACACACACACACACACATCTCCTGTGTCAGGTAAGTACGACGGGCTCACCATAGCCCGTGCTGCTTGGATTGTTTTGTTCCCAGTAGTTAAATCTAAAACAACTACAATACACACACACACACACACACACACACACACACACACACACACACACACACACACACACATTCCCAGGATTAAGCAATATATAGCAGCTGTCTATCCACCATGTACCTTTTTACTGCTATGAACAGAGGCATCAGGTCAAAGAGACAATGTGTGTGTATACTCACCTATTTGTGCTAGCGGCGGTTGAGCTTCGGCTTTTGGTCCCGCCTCTCGCCCGTCAATCAACTGGTGAACAGATTCCTGACTCCTATTAGACTGTATCATATCTACATTTCAAACTGTGTATGGAGTCAGCCTCCACCACATCACTGCTGATGTCTGTCTGTCTCATTCCGTCTGTTAACTACTCTGACACTGAAAAAATTATTTTTAACGTCCCTGTGGCTCCTCTGGCTACTCATTTTCCACCTGTGTCCCCTTGTGCGTGGACCCCCCCGTGCTTAATAGTTTGCTCTTATATAACCAACCAATTCCTCTTGAGAATTGTGTAAGTGGTAATCATGTCTCCCCTAACTCTTCGGTTTTCCAGTGACGAGCGTTTTAATTCCTATAGTATTTGTTAATAGATCTCTCTCTTTCTCTCTCTCTCTCTCTCTCTCTCTCTCTCTCTCTCTCTCTCTTTCTCTCTCTCTCTCTCTCCCCACCATTGAGTGGGATTCTTACAGTCAGCAGCAAGGTATGCATTCCGAGCTTTGCATTCTCAGGTCCCTCTGATCCTTATCGTCCAGGGGGAAGGTTCCTCATACTGATGTCGGCTTATGTGTGGCTTCCTCTCAGCCATACCGCGAGAGTGGGCCACGGTGGCTTCCTCTCAGCCATACCGCGAGAGTGGGCCACGGTGGCTTCCTCTCAGCCATACCGCGAGAGTGGGCCACGGTGGCTTCCTCTCAGCCATACCGCGAGAGTGGGCCACGGTGGCTTCCTCTCAGCCATACCGCGAGAGTGGGCCACGGTGGCTTCCTCTCAGCCATACCGCGAGAGTGGGCCACGGTGGCTTCCTCTCAGCCATACCGCGAGAGTGGGCCACGGTGGCTTCCTCTCAGCCATACCGCGAGAGTGGGCCACGGTGGCTTCCTCTCAGCCATACCGCGAGAGTGGGCCACGGTGCTTCCTCTCAGCCATACCGCGAGAGTGGGCCACGGTGCTTCCTCTCAGCCATACCGCGAGAGTGGGCCACGGTGCTTCCTCTCAGCCATACCGCGAGAGTGGGCCACGGTGGCTTCCTCTCAGCCATACCGCGAGAGTGGGCCACGGTGGCTTCCTCTCAGCCATACCGCGAGAGTGGGCCACGGTGTTTCCTCTCAGCCATACCGCGAGAGTGGGCCGCGGTGTGCCCTCTATCTGTCCTTCTAATAGAACGTCGCATTTTGACGACTGGTCTATCTTCTAGTTCCGCGAGAACTGCCATAGTCGCGCTCCCCGACGTTACCAAACTATCCTCCGCGTTACCAAACTATCCTCCGCGTTACCAAACTATCCTCCGCGTTACCAAACTATCCTCCGCGTTACCAAACTATCCTCCACGTTACCAAACTATCCTCCGCATAACCAAACTATCCTCCGCGTTACCAAACTATCCTCCGCGTTACCAAGCTATCCTCCGCGTAACCAAACTATCCTCCGCGTTACCAAACTATCCTCCGTAATGCTCAGTTGTACTTTGCAACGCTTAGACGCGAGTCTAAGGCCGCCACTGATGTAACTATGATAATAATATTTATAAGTATTTATCTATTAAGCTTTAGACTATAGCCGGTAAAACGACGGCCTTTCCTTCTTGCAGGTCCACGTTCAATCCCCCGTCCTATATCCCACTTCCCTGTCCTCCTATCCGTTTCAAGTGCTATATAGTTATGTTAGCTTTACACTTTATTATCATATTTACCTCGTTATTACTACTTATAATGATAAGATTGAGCCAACGTATGTAAATGTAAACCACGCAGGTTTACCAGTTGTTCAGTGTAAATCAAGCAGGTTAAGAACATAAGAACAAAGGCAACTGCAGAAGGCCTATTGGCCCATACGAGGCAGCTCCTATTTATAAACTGGTTTACCAGTGATTCAGTGTAAACCACGCAGGTTTACCAGTTGTTCAGTGTAAACCACGCAGGTTTACCACTCGTTTAAGGTTAAATGATCCCTCCCAACCCCAACCCCCAACAAAAAAAAATCATAGCTCTGTTAAGCATATACATTGATATTCCCGTCGCGACGCGCTCAGAGCTGACTAGTCGTCGTCGTTCCTGTCGTTCCTGGGGGTCACCGGCGGGTATAAACGAGCACATTTGTTTTCTCAGAGGCCACCACGTGACCTGCAAGACGACCTGTAAGACGACCTACCAGTCACACCTCCACCGAGACGTACACGACGGACGAGCGCTGCTCCTCGTCGTCTCTCTGATGACTTAAGAATTAACCTATTTTTCCAATTTTGGTTTTCTTTTAGTTAATGTAGTTTGGTACTCAAATGTTGGGAATGTATTGGTAGCGGCTTTAGTAGCTAGCCAACACCCATTTATTCAGGGATATATTTAAAAAAAAAAACTGATCCTTACAAGAAAGTAATATATTTATATTTGGTTATACTGATTATGCATCTCGGAATAGGTTATATTGAGTTATCTTGAGATGATTTCGGAGCTTTAGTGTCCCCGCGGCCCGGTCCTCGACCAGGCCTCCACCCCCAGGAAGCAGCCCGTGACAGTTGACTAACACCCAGGTACCTACTTTACTGCTAGGTAACAGGGGCAAAGGGTGAAAGAAACACTGCCCATTGTTTCTTGCCGGCGCCCGGGATCGAACCCGGGACCACAGGATCACAAATCCAGTGTGCTGTCCGCTTGGCCGACCAGCTCCCTCTAGACATCCTCTAGACATCCTTAATATTCTACTGACGTCGTGATCAGTTTGTAGTTAATTATAATCTACCCAAATAGTTAACATTGCTCGGGGTCTGCGGCTGGGGGCGAGTGGGTCCAGTTCCATAAACACCGTATTTGTCTCAGTCACGTATTTTGAAAACATTTTTTTCTCGGTTCAGAGACTCAAGACGCATGCCTAATGAGGATTACTTAACCACCTTGGCCCCTTCACCCCCCCCCCCTCCTCCTCAACGCAACCACTTGGGCTGGACGGTAGAGCGACGGTCTCGCTTCATGCAGGTCGTCGCTCAATCCCCGACCGTCCAAGTGATTGGGGGGGCACCATTCTTTCCCTCCCGTACCATCCCAAATTCTTATCCTGACCCCTTCCCTGTGCTATATAGTCGTAATGGCTTGGCGCTTTCCCTTGATAATTCCTTCCTTCCTTTACCCACCCCCCCACCCCCATCTCTCCCACAACGTCCGTGATGCTTCTCATCTTCCTGCTTCTCATCTTCCTGCTGTCATCTTCAGGACGCTGCAAGTTACACTGTGTGATGAGGAAAGCTCTTGGTTGGGTGTTTATGAGTTGCGTGGAATACAAGTTTGGGTGTTTATGAGTGTCGTAGAACACTCGGAATTGGGTTTTCATGAGTTTCTGTAGGGAAAGGATAGGTCCATTAAAAACTGAGACAGGTCAAATAACAGATAGTGATGAAGAGATGAGTAGTATTTTTAATAAATATTTTGTATCTGTATTTACTAAAGAGGAACTTAACAATATGCCTTCAGCCGAACAAGTCTATGTGGGTGGGGACGAGGACAGGTTGACGAGTTTAGCAGTTACCAGGGAGGATGTTCTTAAACAAATAGTAAAACTCAAACCAAACAAATCCCCAGGGCCGGATGAAGTGTTTGCTAGGGTGCTTAAAGAATGCAAAGAGGAGCTTTGTGACCCACTGTCAACCATATTTAATAAATCAATAGAGTCAGGCAGAGTGCCAGAGTTTTGGAAAGTTGCTAATGTGATACCAGTTTTTAAGAAAGGAGATAGATCACTTGCGTCTAACTATCGACCAATTAGCCTAACGTCTATTGTGGGAAAGTTACTCGAATCTATAATAGCAAATAAAATTCGTCTTCATCTTGAAAAACATAAAACTGCAGTTCAGTTTTGGTCGCCATATTATAGAATGGATATAAATTCACTTGAACGTGTCCAGCGTAGGATGACTAAGTTAATTCCCCAAATTAGAAATCTTTCATATGAAGAAAGATTAACAAAGCTTAAGTTGCATTCACTGGAAAGGCGAAGAGTTAGGGGTGACATGATAGAGGTTTACAAGTGGATGAATGGACATAACCGGGGGGATATTAATAGGGTATTAAAAGTATCAACACAGGACAGAACACGAAACAATGGATATAAATTGGATAAGTTTAGATTTAGGAAAGACTTGGGTAAATACTGGTTCAGTAACAGGGTTGTTGATTTGTGGAACCAATTGCCGCGTAACATTGTGGAGGTGGGGTCCCTCGATTGTTTCAAGCACGGGTTGGACAAGTATATGAGTGGGATTGGGTGGTTATAGAATAGGAGCTGCCTCGTATGGGCCAATAGGCCTTCTGCAGTTACCTTTGTTCTTATGTTCTTAAATGGTTGGGTGTTTTTGAGTGCTGTAGAACACATGGTTTTGTGTTTTAACATGTAGAATAATACAATATTTATCAAGAATTTATGAGGTACAAACGCTTCATATTCTTACCTCATAGAATATTTACATTATAAGGAGTAAATATTAGAGAGATATTATAAGGAGATTATAAGAGAGATTATAAGGAGTAAATATCTTAATCAAATTCAACATTGTTTAAACAGGCTAAAGTTATGCAAATTAAGTCATTGACTAATATGTGATAAGATCTTCACAGGTTCATAGATGTACGTATCTAGGACTATCCAATGAACCTCTTGCTTTACGATATTCTGATTCCATTGAGAGTACAAGCACCAAAGGGGAAGGGAAAAATGGATGCACAATCGAAGATGAATGTACCGTGGAAGAAATGAAATTATAAAAAAAGGAGGAAAAAAAGTATCAGCAGGAAAAAACTGAACAAAGAATCCTGACAGGAGCTGCAGGAATTTTCAAGTTGTCATATTTGTATCCCACTTACCCCTCGAGGCTCTTCCCTTTTGTGTAGATTAAATCGATGTCAACTCTGCCTTTACAAAGACTACAATATAGATTTATATATTTCACTCGCTCTCTGTCACTTTGGCTCTTCTCTCTCTCCTATATATATATATATATATATATATATATATATTGGTGTATTCTGGCAGCAGGTTTTTATTTAGACGTGTTTCATCGAATATGACTGCATGTTCTAAATATTTGTTGAATATTTTCTTGTTTAGGGCTCTTGCATCTTGGTTTAATTGGAAGAGGATGTCTCCTCTCTTCTGTCTTTACCTCTAGGATCCTCTCTGTAAGTGATCTTAATTATTGGGACCGATTAAAAGTTCTTAATCTGTATTCTCTAGAGCGCAGGCGAGATACATAATAATCTACACGTGGTAGATATTAGAGGGACTGGTTCTAAATCTGAGCACAGAAATAACATCACATGAGATCAGTAGGCATGGCAGGATGTGCAAAATAACCCTGATGAAAAGCAGAGGTGCAATAGGTACTCTTGAGGGAGAACTCAACATCAGAGGCCCGAGACTGTTCCACACACTCCCACTGCACATAAGGGGCATAACTGACCGGCCTCTCACGGTGTTCAAGAGGGAACTCGACAAACACCTCAAAAGAATACCTGATCAACCAGGCTGTGATTCATACGTCAGGCTGCGAACAGCCACGTTGTCTCATGTGATCTTTGGGGGCACCGGATTGAAGATGACAGGTCAAATGCCTCGTCAGCTTAGTCGACGTCATAACTATGTACTTGGAGTGAAGGCTACCCGCCAAACACACACCAAAACTACGACGTTGCTACAACGTTCGAACAAGTTTTAACACCTCCTAACCTGTTATAACAACCTATATATAAAGTTGTAACAACGTTCTAATACGTCATAAACACGTTAAGCCAAGATGTAACAACTTTATTACAAGTTGTAATAAGCGGAAAATAGAGACAGTTTCGGTTTGTGTTTCCAGGCTACATCCTTGGTGGGGGAGGGGGGGGGGAACATGTGTACATATACACCACGTCTAACAAGTGTACATATACACCACGTCTAACAAGTGTACATATACACCACGTCTAACTGCTGTAAAGGGTTCTGCGTCGACTCTGGCCTGTTGTTAATGGAGGTTGGAAATCGTCTTTGTTTCATAGTATATGATTATGTCTATGTTTTTTTACTCCTTTACGGATAATCCGAAAAGGATCATCTGTCATTTTCATCCCACTGAAACAGATGACATGTATTATTTTTTAATACGAAATGTAAAATTTAGTGTCTATGAAGGTTGCAAATATCCACAATAAAGACACACACCTGGAGGCCAGGATTACTTCAAGGCGCTGCCCTTCCCTGGTAATCCCAGTCCATGGTGGTGGTCTCCTTTACCGAACAATGATTACCTTAGTGGCTACCGGAGAGAGAGAGAGAGAGAGAGAAATTGAAATTGAATTAAGTTTATTGAGGTAAAATACACACAAAGGGATGAGGTAGCTCAAGCTATTCTCACCCCGTTAAAAAGAGAGTGAGTTTGGCTTCGATAGTAATTGGGAAATGTCGCCCCTTGTTCCTATGGCAACCAAGTAGGATTAACTTAGCTCTGACGTCGATGGTGAAAAGAGATGGAAGGAACGGTGAACGAGGATGGGACGGTAGAGTGGCGGAGCAAGGAGAGGAAGGGACGGTGGCGATTCAATAAAGTGTTGAATATCCGAAAAAAATGAGTCAAATAAAGCAATGTGATTTAGAGAAACTTAAAACTGCGCCATTAAGCGCAGAGGTCAAAATTCCGTCGTGATTAGGTCAAGAAGACTTCAGCGCTGTCAAACTGTTGAAATTAACACGATGTAAGGCATGACAACTTGTATGACGAGAGTGACACAACACACACACAGACTAGTGCTCAAACTGAGGGGCATCAGCTACTAGGAGAGACTACGGGAATTAAACCTCACGCCGCTGGAAGACAGAAGAGTTAAAGTGGAGACATGATCACCACATATAAGAATCTCAAAGGAATTGATTGGGTAGACAAAGACAGTTTATGTATCACAAGGGGACACAGATGGAAAATGAGTGCCCAAATGAGCCATAGAGCCAATAGATTTTTTTTTTAGTGTCAGAGTAGTTAATAAATTGGATGCATTTTGAAGTGAGGTGGTGGAGGCAGATCCTGTACACAGTTTCAAGTGTAGATATGTTATAGCCTAATAGGCTAATGAACCTGTTCACCAGTTGATTGAGAGTTGAGAGGCGAGACCAAAGAGCCGAAGCTCAACCCCCGCAACCACAACTAGACGAGAACAACTAGGCGAGTACATGGAGGAAATATCCAGCTCAAGATATTGACCAGGAGGTTCTTGTATTTTAATGAGAATGTATAAAAAAACATGGCTGCTAACGATTGTATGCGAGATTGTTGTAGCTGAAGTGGGCGTGAGTGTGAGAGTTTGAGCGTGGGAGAGAGTGGGTGGGATTGTGTGAGTGTGGTTGTGAGAGGGTTAATGTGGTAGAGAGAATACGAGTTTATGAGCTAAGGCGTGGAAGAGTGGATTAGAGTGTGAGGGAATAGGTATGTGGGTGTGAAGACAGAGTGAGTGTGGGTGCAGGTATGAGTATGGTAGTGGGAGTGTGTGTGTGGGTGTGTGTGTGTGGGTGTGTGTGTGTGGGCGTGAGGCAAGTAAGTATACGATTGTACGTGTGAAAGAGTGTGGGCGTGTGAGAATGAGATTGTGGAGGGAGGGGGGAGGGTGATAAAGGTGCTGTGGATGACTCTCACTGAAAGAGGAATTGAAAATTGCGTCAGCATCTATGAAGTGAATTTATGGAAGAAAAAACAAACTTGAACGAACTGATATTAAAGAATGGCCTCTGTGAGTTTATGATGTGTGAGAATGAGTATTATATGAGTGATAGGTGTGTGAGTGAGAATTCTGAAACCCTACTTTATTGAAAAATAGGGACGAAAGAGGAGTAGAGGAGATTGAAATAAGGATAAATTTCAAACAAATGTTTCTTTCTCTCACAATGGAATTAAGGGAATCATCAAAAACAGTGGAGAGTAGCATATAAGTGCCACCAGTTGGAAAAAATAAATAATTGAAGAAATAAGTCCATTTTAATTAAGAACTCGCCCTCGTCTGTAGCAGGTTGTGTGTACTCCATCCCTTACAAAGTGTATGCACGTGTTTACATCGGGCAAACTGGTAAATCTCTTTCCTCACGTTTAAAACAACATTCATATGCTATTTGTACAGCCTAGCACTCCAGTGCATTGTATTTACATTCCAGTTTATGTGATCATTCTATCGACTTCAATGGGGCCAAATGTATTGTTAAAAGAAAGGGTTTCGTTGAACGAAATGTGATTGAGTCCGCTCTGATCAAACAATGTGACAACAGCCTTAATGTAAGCTCTGGCAGGTACAAATTAGATCCCCATATAAGCTTCAATATAGCACGTCAATACAATGTAGCCTCAATTTAATCTGTTTTAATTTGTTATTTATTTATTTATTGATTTGTTTATTTATTTTTTGTTTTTTTTCCAACTGGAGGCACTTATTCGCTACTCTGCAGTGTTTTTGTTGATTCCTTTAATTTCACTATGAGAGAAAGGAACATTAGTTTTAAATTTATCCTTATTTCAATCTTCCTCACTCCTCTATCGTCTCAATTTTTCCATAAAGTCAGGTTTCGTCCGCAATTCTTGGTGGTCAGGTGACCGGCCCTGGCGGATGGTTGACCACCACGCTTCACTCTTCACTCTCTCTCTGTTATATATATGACAGTGTCAGACCACGGAGGAAAATTGAAACAGGAATTTCCTT